>JASCZW010002699.1:0-201021 GCA_034211315.2 Aedes japonicus
TGCAAGCATAATGAAATATAGATATTCGAAAAAGACAGCTGCTTGGAGGAAATGACATTAGTCACAATCATAAAAAAAGCAAAACCTCCAACTAACCGTGAAATAGAATCATTTCAACGTCACACACCGTCACCACAGTAAATCGACCCACCCTCAGCTCAGAAAAGCAGCCAGCTGTTTCAGAAATCCATTTTCCCACCCATTAATCTCCGTCCAATTTGTATCAGGCGTCTAATCGCCCCAAATTTGTAAACACTTCGTTTTTTCCCATCCACACACAAACTCACACTCACGTTCCCATGTGTGTAGGCATTTATCAAAAAACAAACACAAAACACCTCACACAAACAACAGCCATTGTCTGTTTCCGAAGCGCCAAACGACAGCGACAGCAAGGAATCTTTCGTTTGATGTCGAATTATGTACATGGCTAGGCGCACCGACGAAAAAGAAATGCTCACATCCTACCTTCAGTTGTCTGCTTCCTTCGCTCAACCATCTAAGGCATGTTTTGAAAGTAGATTCGAAAGAATTCCGTTTAGAAGAGGGGGAGATGTTTGCCTCGAAGATTGCTACCAGATGTTACAAAGTTACACCAACTCGCGCCATTCCGAAAGAGAAGAATGACGAAATTCTTAACGCGTTGGCTTCCGACGGCCGCCGCCGCCACTGCCGTTGTTTCTCCCAGGCTGAAGCTAAGGTAGTCAATGAATTTTCCTCCAAACAGATGAGGGAAATTTTTCTCGACTCTTCCTGCGGATTGCATCGACAGATGTGTGATGTCTGGGGAGGCACGACAAATTATGATAATTTATTATGCCGGGGAATCCGAGTAAATTATTGAATATTAAGTCTCGCGTCTTGGATGAAGTTTCCAAAGAGTTGTTGTTTTCCACTTTGGTTGAGTTGCAAATGCCGTATTTTTTCGAGATTTGATATCTTGAGGGAGAGTTTGAGGTTTCAAAATGAATTTTTGTTTCTTCAGATAAGATGAATGTGTCCCTCTGCCTAATGAGAATCTGAAATATATTGTTTGATATCTTTGAACATGGACCAGCAATGTTAACACCTGACAGGGAGAAACAGACTCAAACAATGTGGTTGTCAAGTGGAGCCAGATTCGAGCTGTCACAAGCAGGGATGCCAGATAATTTTTCAAAATATCTATACGGAACATTGAACAATGTCTGTATATGACTGTATAGAAGATTTTGTTAAAAATTTGCGTAGAGAATATGGCTGAGGGGAGTATTTTATTTGAGATCAATGTGAGGTATGGTTATTTCGCAAGAATATGGTGAACTCATACTCTCCAATACATTGGTTTTGAGAGTCACAAACTATGTGGAGAATCTTTTATTTTTTCTCGACCTCCACCAAGGTGAGACATACAGTACGACATGCCTGCCGGGAGTTGCCTCCTTCATCAAGAAGTATCACACGAGGACGAATGTGGTATTTTGGACCTCTACCCATTATGCCAAGAGATCACTGGAGGAGATGAATCAGCTGAAGATAAACGTTTCAATTAAGACCGCCGACAATCCTAATGTCCACCAGCTGCGAACTTTAGAAAAGGTTTGGTCAAACCTCAAATGGAGGACCTACTCCAATAATTCTGTGGCCTTGGCTTAGATTTCGGTCAACTGCTGTACGGCCGCGCGGGAGAGCGTCGAAGCATTTTTGTAGAAAGCTCAATAACGTAAGATTTAAGGAAACTTTGTTGCATGGAATTGTCTTTTGTGAAAAAATATCACCATTCAAAATTAGTGGAGTTCGTTGAAATCATGTTATTTACTTAAGTTTTGGAACACATTTTTGTTTTGATTCTCAGAACGGTATCGTAGACATCTACGAAGACTTCTTTCAATTTTTAGAAAGACCATGCGATGCTTAATTTTAGTTCATTTACTAAACATTCAAGAATTCAATAATTTCCCAAAAATGCAGGGCAAACTTGTATACAGATATGTTTTTTTTTCAAAACCTGGTTCACAAGAAAATAGTTGTAGACTAGAAAGTTGTAGAAAGACTCTACAATATCAATATAATTTTTTTCAAATCTTAAATCTGCTTTTTCAAAGGCTGTTGAACTTCTGATAAATTCCGCAAATCATTTAAAATCTTTACAGTTTTTTTTCTCAAATTACTTTTTTCAGTGTGTTGACATAATTAAGAGTTCTTTTCAATTAATATTGAATCCACTACATTCCAAAACCAATCCTCGCTTTTTGCTTATCTGATAGTTTACCTGAATTTCTATGAGAATTTTCAGTAAATCTTTAGAAATTTTTAAAAAAGTTTTGAAAACTTATTGATATTTCTGAAAATTTTCTTAGATTTATTTCTATATATGAAGCGCTATTTCATTTAATCATTCCTTGTATTCTCTCCTGAACGTCCAATGAACCTTGAAAAAAGCCAGGCGATTAAAAATAAATTTCAATTCCAATGCAGCCAAAAGTTAATAACATTAATAATAGCTTACGTGGAATATATGATATTTTAAAAACTTTTTACTTGTTTTGATTTTCAATTAATTAATTATTGTTCATAACTTTTTTTGTAATCCAACGATATATAACCTATATGATGGATTTTCATTAAGTTCAAAAATCTACAGTGATTTTTAAAAATATTCTGTTCCATTCTGATAAGTCACATTAGCGATTTTTTTTTTGTTTAAAAGAAAGCTGTACTGTCCTTTTTCTTAAATTTATTGTAGTACATACATCAAATATTAGCAAGACTTCAAACCAAACCATTCTCAAAAGTTCTAGAAGAAAGAATTTCATGAGAGTTTCTTCCCAAAGTTTTAAATCTTCCAAGTGACAAAACTCATTTTTGAATAAGGCATTTTGTAACATCGGGGACTGAAGAATAAAAAAAAAAGCATATAGTTTTAGGCTCGGGAAGTACCAGCATCGGTACCAGGCTTAGTAAATCACCCTTACAACATAACTCACGTCGAACAAATCCTCAAATATTCTTTCAAAATTACAGAACGGATCAAAACAAAAACAAAGATTCTAGTACCGAAAGGGTCAAGAATGTATAGCAATGCAGGTGAAAGGTGCACTTGGGACCAAGGGTTTCTAAAACAGTGAACCAAATTTAAAACGCATAATTTCCTATTCATTGTTAGTACCACCAAGTAATTTTTGATGATGTGTTGACGAAACTTAAAAATAATAAAAATGATGAAACATTAAAAGAGCCTAAAAACAAAGTCTTGAAATATCTTATATGTTGAACAATTCTCAATGATTCTTTTTATAAACTTTGCCTTCAAAACTTTACATGGAATATAAAATCATTTCAGACTCATGACCACTTTATTGATGGCTATCAATATCTGTTAAAATCTATAACTTTATCGCAATATCTGTATAATGTCTGTAACCTGTATGAGATCTGTATATCTGGCATCCCTGGTCACAAACTGTCAAGTGAAGCCGAGAGAAAAAAATACCAGTCAATGAAAAGTATTGATATTGTACGTAAAATATTTTCTTGCTTGAAAATAATTTAAACTAAATTTTTTTCGTGTTTGCATTGCTGAAATGAAAGAAAATTTGCCACTCTTTAACTAAGGCATATTTTCCTTAAGTTTGACCAATTTCTTTTAATGTTAAATGTTTCTAGATTTATTTAAAACTATAATTTTTTTTAACTTTGAATTTTAACTAAACGAAAAGAGCTGTATTAGAGAAACTACACGTGGGAAGTTTTTTTTTTGTTCTGGCCACAAATATATGTTTAATTTGTTTCAAAAGTATTTTATGTTAGAATTAACGTTACGGTAATGTTTGTTTTAAAATTATTTGTATTTAAAATAAACGTGAATATTTTTGGATTTGAAATAGACACCTGAAAAAAATATGTTTTTTTCAAATGTTTATACTATCTTGATTGTTATTATTAAAATTAATGATACTAATTATTATAATCAATTCAATTTAACTGTAATGGTATTGAATAATTTGATTCTTATGATCCAGATTTATTGACAACTGCGCTTATCATGACGATTATAATCGTGATCATTTTTTTCTGAATATGATTTAAGTTTTGACCATTATTATTTGAACAATATTGGATTATATATTTTTATTTAAATATTTTGGATGTTCTAGGGTAACTACAATGTTATGATAATTTGTATGGTTTTGTTGATTTTAATGATGATTTTGAATACAATTCTTACTATTTTAACAATAATGATTGTGAAAAATCTTTCAGTGATTTCTAAGATAACCCTCAACAAAATGATTTTTTATGACGAATTTTGATGATGTAGTTGTGTGATAAATATTATGATTGTAAATTTATTGTTTTGATTATAGTGAATACCATTGGGTGATTATTTTCAATATGCATATTATTCTATTTTATTGATTATTCTTTTGTTATCATTTGCTATTTTTGGTAGTTATAATATTTATATTAATTGTAATAATGAAAATGAATATTTTTATAACGATGTTTGCTGGAATATGATGTGAAAACTAATGATTATTATATTTAATACTGTTATGATGAGAACTTGAATAATTATAATAGTTATTCTTTTAAATATTTAAAGTATAATTAATTTTATTATTATTATGATTAAATAGAATTTTCATTTAATTTATTAATGTGATTTTATAATTTTGATCTGTATTCAAATGCCTTCCCTTCTCTGAAAAGGGGCGTTCCCATACAAATGAAACACTAATTTCTTCATAACTCGAGAACTAATCAAGCAAAAGAAACCAAATTTAGCATGTGTGAGTATTTGAAAGCAAAAAAGGTTTCTTTGATGGTTGAGATCCCTCTCTGTCCTGAAAAGGGGGGCTTCCACACAAATGAAATACAATATTCTGCATAACTCAAGAACTAACCAAGCAAATGGAACCAAATTTGGCTTGTGGAGGTTTTCGATGAATACTGTTTCAGTGCTGATTGGAGACCCCTCCCCGTTCTGAAGGGGGAGGGGGCTCCCATACAAATAAAGCACAAATTTATGCATAACTCGAGAACTAATAAAAAACGGAACCAAATTTGGCATATGGAGGTTTTTGAAGGAGAGAAATGTTTTTAGGCTTTGTGCACAAATTACGTAACGCATGAAGGAGGGGGAGGGGGGTTGAGCGACCGTTACTTATTGTGACATATGGGAGAGGGGGGGTTTTAAAATCGTTACGTTAAAAGTGCTTAACGTTAAAAGTGAATAACGAATTTGCATCAATTAAATTTCCTGTGTGCCAAGCAAAGTCGCAAACAGCAAGTAGAAAAGCCTGTTGAGGTGGCGGATTCATCCGTGCCTTGACCTACCCCGCAGTGGGATGTTAGGCAATCGTAACGTCCTTGGTTCGAGTACTACTTTACCCATGCCCTTTCGCTCAATGTTCAAGACTTCTATTCTATTTCCTACCTATCGTACACTGACGGAACTTTCAACACTTTCTCTTTATATCTTTCATTCTAGCAAACATTACTGTCCACTCTTGATGACTCATGGTGATGACGAACATCTTCTTCTACATCCAGTAGAAAAGGGTTAAGTTATACTAGTTGAGAACTATGTTTAAACATTCTGGGAAATACGTAAAATTAAAGGTTTCAATCTATATTTTGAAGAAAAACTTTCGAAACTGAGCCTAAACTTTGTTTTGGTATTATTAATGACGTTTGCCATAACTAGTACACTTCACCAATTATCGCTATAGTTTTAAATTTTGGTTCCTTTCATGGCCAATTGCATGTGTTTCTTATGGGAGTGGCCACATTAGAAACACATTTATGGCCAAGTGGTGCATCTGAAATTCAAAGAAAAATGGATTTAGTCTATCTTTTGATTTCCGACCAATATCTTAAGCATTGATAAATGGAGACGTACACTGAAAATTAATTTTCGTAAATAAGCTTTCAATATTTTCGTAAACATGGATTATGCACAAAGAATAAATGTTTCGTAAATTATATGAAACATCCATATTGTTTGTCTTCTAACAAAACGCTATCATTACACCTTTTTTGTCCAATGCACCAAATTAATCTCGTGAAGAGCAGAATAACTCCTCATAGTTGCCTTTTTTTTTCAAATATATTTTGAGTCGATAAAGTAGAACTGTCAGTCGTTCAAGCAACCACCCAAGAGCGTTTCTTTTATTTGTAACAAATTACTCGTAGCTATTTGTATTGTTTTCGTAGAATGAACGAATGTTCTTGTTGTGTCAACAAATGCTTTATCCTTTTGGCAGCTGCGCGTGTGGCTTTTGATACGAACGAAGCTTTGTAGAAAGTACAACTCAATTTCGTTGCAGAAAACAACGAATAGATTTGTTAGTCCTACCTTCGATCGCAATATAAACGAAAATTAATTTTCAGGGCTCTTATACAAATGAAACACAAATTTCTGCATAACTCGAGAACTAATAAAAAAATGGAATCAAATTTAGCATGTGGATTTTTTTGAAGGAGAGGCATATTCTTATGGCGGTTTGAGACCCCTCTGCCTTCTGAAGGGAGGGGAGGGGGGCTCCCATACAAATGAAACGCAAATTTGTGCATAACTCGAGAACTATTCAAGTAAATGAAACCACACTTGGCATGTGGGGGTTATTGGACGCAGGTTTTTTATATATATCAAAATAAATTTCTGTCTGACTGTCTGTCTGACCGATCGGTGTGAAAATATGTATGCAGGGATTTTTGGGACTGGGGAAGGTTTTTATGATTGTTTGAGACCGTTTCCTTTTTCTGAAAGAGGAGTGGGGCTCCCATACAAATAAAACAGAAATTTCTGCATAACTTGAGAACTAATCAAGCAAATGGAACCAAAATTGGTATGCGGGGTTTTTTGAATGCACGAAATGTTTCTATGGTGATTTCAAACACAAATTTCAACCAAACTTAAGCCACAAACTGTGTATTGTCTGAGCAAGAAGAATGATCTGATGGAAGTTTGAAACCCTTCTTAGTCAAAAAAAAAACTCGTTAGAAAAAGCGTCAGTTCTATGTAATGCTCATTCATTTAGTTGCAGGCGCAGCAACGCTCGCACCGGGATCAGCTTGTTATTATATAAATATCATTCTGATCATTTTTTTATTATTAACATGATATTATAAACATTGTTTGAATAATAGTTTGAATTAAAATCATAATTAAAACCTTTATTTTTATAAAGGTCACAATCATATGAATAACAGTTATTATAACATTTTTACAATTATAATAAGAATATAAATATGGTTTTTATTCTAATAATTACTCAAATTAAAATATAAACAATGGTTATAACAAAAAATATGATGAAAATTCTGAAAATTATGCAGTCAATTCTGGAAATAATAATAATTTTTAATAATTTAACGTAAGTATTAACAAAGTAAAGTATTACACTTTATTAGTAATCATTGATCAAAATACAGGTTATTGTTATTTTTATGTTGGCTTAGAATATTATAATTATTATGATTAAAATTTATATTTGTAAAGAAGTTATGACAACAAGTATTACGATGGTTATTATTATCTCTCAAATGATTGGTTGTCACATCTGTTTTTCATTATTATTATTGAGATTATTATAATTATTTGGATTATTTCTATTTTTAAAATAAGTATAGTAATAATTATGACTATCATTATTAGAAAACCAATAATGTATAATAATAGAGTAATAATAATAAAAATAACCATTGTTATTTTACTAAGAATTTTAAGAATTCTTATAATTACACTTATATTTATGGTTTTTGTTTTGCACTTATTTTTATTGTCTTTATTTTTGTTAGCTTGATTATTTTTTTTTTCATTGTTGTTTGTGTTAAAATAACAATCATCACATTGAAAGTCAATGTATTATAATTTTAGTAAGCATCGGTATGTTGATTTTTATTAGTATCAGCATTATAATAATTATTTTTACCGTAAAACGGGGTGACTTTGATCACGTTTTGAACTATTTTTTAAAATATTCTATGATAATTATCTTTAAAATTTTGTTTTATATTTTTAAAACCACTACTGGTATCTGTTGTATAACACTACACAGAAATTTTAAAAATGTATAATGTCAGATGAACTTTAAAAAAATTGTTTAATTCTTGCGGCCAATTTTCAATAATGGGGTGACTTCGATCAAAATCAATTTTATCCATTTGAAGTGCTTAAATGAATTAAAAAAAAATACCAAATTTTTATGCAAACCGTTTGATGCAGATGTCTCCCGAATAGCACAGGGGTGGAGCCTTCCCCAAGTTGTCGAAATACTCATTCACAACGGCGTGACTCACCTTCGCTCTATTCCGCTTTATATTTTCAGACCAACGGGTGGTCAATGTATGCGATCTTTACATAAAAGAAGGGGAGAACGTAAAAAACGTTACCCCGGATAGTTCTTGCTGTCTTGGCCACAGTATTAAACATTATGATGGTTATTTTGGTATTCTCCCATACGCGAAATAACGATCTATGATGATGTTGTTTAAGAAGGAAATAATTGCTCATCACCATGAGGCACCAGGAGGCTAGCAAAATTGGTGTCCACTCCTGGGGAGCCTCATGGTGTTGAGAAATTATTTCCTTCTTAAACAACATTACGCTTCATGTTGAACAACTTTGAAACACCTACAACGTAACGAGGGAAACCTAACTGATTAGTGAACAAATATTTTCCGACAGCATGAAGTCATGCGACGGTAACCCACAAACACCAGAGACACGCCAAACAAAAACTACTTATTTACACATCAGTTTTCTTGATTTTGTTAGTGTGTTGAAAATTTGCATGTCCAATATCGATACTCATTCAATACATTGTGTGTGTAGTATTTGTTTCTCCCTCCCATGTTAACACCATCTACCAAAAGATTTATGTTTACTTGAAGACAAACTCTCTCAAAGACGTCAATTCTCTTGAATTTTGTCAGGAAATTTGCCTTTTTCGACCATAGTGCAATTGTTGGAAAAATAGATTTGCACAATGCGTTACTTTTTCAGGAAGTTCGGCACTTGCCTGCGAAAAGTGTTGACCTTATTTTTGCCTTCTGAGGGAGATTCCATCGAGCTAGTGATAAGAACAAGCTCAACTGTGAAATACAAAAGTGCTTCTTCAAGTAAGTACCTACCAAAGAGAGTAATTTCACGCCCCTCAATTCAACCTTCCCAGAAACATGGGCGCACTCAGGGCAGCTAAAAGCTTTTTTTTTCCTCCAAGAAACATTTCAAAGTTCTCTAGGGCAGGTCAGAATTGCTTCCGGATGGTTTCCACCCTCTCCACGAAAGGATAGCCAAGAATACAATACAAAATAACTGAATATGCAAATCAATAGCTGCCTTCTGACCTACCCAACATAAACCCAGATTGTTCAGTAAGGTAAATCTGCTGCCCACCGATAAATCAATTTCCCCCTCGATTACCCTGGCATTTGTCCGGACGGAACCACCTCGGATGGCGATGCATTGCAAAGCCCCCATCGAGATAAATTATACCAACATCCTTCGATAAAGCCCCGACCATTTCCCCGATAATTTGCGCAGATCACTGTGCGGCAATTAGACTAAATTACAAACTTACCATCTCAAGCTTTCGCCGGGTAATCGATCCCAATCATCGTAATTATCGTGTCTGACGTCTGATTACACCTGCAAGTATGCAACCTGGAAGGAGAGAGAGAGGATGGGAAACACTCGTTAGTCGCTTACTTCCTGGCCAGGCTGGCGGAGTTTGATTGAATTAACAACATCAACAACTGAACTGAACAACAACAGCAATTAAATGATGAAATCTATCCGGCGATGTTTTCGGCTCGATTCGAATTGGTGTAGAAGAACACGAAAAGTTTCCGTCCCGCAAGCCACGTTCTAATCTTGGGCTTACTGCTTGGTCATCTCACTAAGCAACATTAACGTTTTGATCACGAACCACGATGATGACGACGATGACGACGACGATGACGACGACGATGACGACGATGGATTGGTACGCTTCCATGGGATTAAGATGGATTACGTCGCTAATTTTTCAATCAACCATCATCTTCGGTGGTAGCCCGATCCAATTTGGTTGGGCAGTGACGGTCGTAATGAAGGGACCAGTTATGGACTCTATTCATTACAGTTTGGGGTGATTCAAAATGACGTCCATCAAATTTCAGGTTTTTCAACCCCTCTCCCTCTGTCACACTTTGTCACAAATATGATTACCCCCCCCCATTGGACGTCACACTTCTGAAAAAGAATATATGCATATTGGTTTTATCGATTTCAATAATAACGTGTATTTTAGTTCAAATTGAATCATTTACATGTGTAAAGTTCTTCTGTCCACGGATAATGGAAGTGTGTTTTGATGGAAATAACTGGCAGAGATAAGTGAAGATATTTGTTCGACATTTTTTCTTCTGTATAAAACGTAGTTTTTTAAATATTTTTTTAAACTGCACTCACTTAAGAAACATTTTAGTTTTGAATTTAAAATAATCTTAGTTAAAAAGTAGAATAAAAACTTGACTGATTATGATTCAGAAATGCCTATTCAATTAATAATTTCATTGCATAATTTTATTACTCTTGATAAATATTAAAGTTGCGATAGTTTTTTAAGATTCAAAAACAAAGCTTTATTAAAATATGGTGATTCGTAGATTTTCTCTAGACCACATCGGTATGAGTGGCTACATTAACATCTTTACAACCATCAAACTAACTAGATTACAATGGATAAAATTTAAGAAATGGGAGTTTTAGTTGAGTTTATATCATTTTTAGATTTTCCAATAATACTTACTTTAAAAATTCATAACTCATGAACCACACTCATGCACTTACACATCTATGTATGAGATAACCTCGGGTCTAATGTGGAAACCGGTGTTTTTCCTCACTTTGTGCATAAGTAACAGATTTTTGAGCAAAAGTTACCGCATAATCGGGCAAAATCTGGTTTAAACACCATTGACTGATCTCAGTTCCGCTCTGGTGAATAATTAAAGTTTGCAGTGCAAACTTTGTAAAACATCAATTGAGTTTTAAAAAGTGCTTGAAATTTTCTAATCAATATTCAGGAAAGATATTTTACACAACATTATTTCACGGTTAAGGAAAATTGTTCGAACAATCAGAAAAACACCGTTTGTATGGCGAAAAACATCAAACCAACTTTTATGCGATTGCAAATTTTGATATATCGATATTGGATGTTGATCTCGAGATATGGAAAATTATATGGAAACATACATAATTTTTCTCGTAGAGAAGACGCGCAAACATCATGCCTCGTAGAAAAAGTACTGAAAAATCTTGAAATTACTCAAAAGTCCGAAAAGAATATGATCAGAAAGTGAAAAAGAAATGAAATCATGATTATTCCAACAGAAATAATTGTTTTTGATTGCAAAATTTGATATTTAGAACAATACAATTTGAAAGCTGATGAGTTTTTTGTTTTTGAAATATATCGAGGATTTTCGTGAGTTACATTGAACAGTCTAGGAAATTCCACTGATATTTCATACTGGGGAGATCAAAAAATGATCGCACCTTGACATGGGTTTCAAAAAATCAATATTCCAATTTTGTGGGCAATTTTGGTATAGACGATGTTATTTTTCGATTTTCCTGAGCCCTACAGAAATTTTTGTGTAAAAAATTTGCAATTTCATAATTTTTCAGTTTGCTGAGATAATTTAAAGCACTTTCCACCACAAGAATATTTTCCTTAGACAATCAGTTATCGAATTTCATAATTTTACCCTATTTTGAAATTTCCGCACAGGACTGAAATCATAATTTCTTGTTGATAATAAATTGATTGATTTTTTTTTCGCAAAGGATGGTGTTTTATTCAAAGTTCCCGACAGTTTCTCTCAACGTTAAAATTGTGTGCAACACTTAGTCTAGATCATATTTTTTATTGCCAAGAAAATTTCAAGCACTTTTCGATTCCTTAATTATAAACTTTTTTAAAGTAGCAGGTTCTTCCTGACCGCAATCCTTGCTTTGTCCCATATTCTATAAAATCAAGATTTCAAGATTTATAATATTTTTGTTGCTTTCAAAATAGAATATGCTAACTGAAAAAGATTGTTCGCGTACACGTATTTATTTTAACAATGCTGTTTTTTTCTATAAAAAATGTACATGTTACTCCAAATTCATAGCCTCACCTCTCTGCACAGCTGACGCTCCATGCTGACCAAGATCAACCAACGTCTTCAGCAACTAACGATTATTCCAGAAAGTATAAGCACAGACAGACGTTTAAGCAAGAGCAAAATTAATCAATAACTTTGTGTAAATTTTCAAATCGCTAGCAAGCGCTAGCGTAAGCAACTGTTGCTTCACTAACGCTACGTAGTTCACTTGGTCGAGGTGCCTAATAATGTGGTGAAGTTGCGGCATCTGCTAGCATGTCAAAATATCACTCGGTCTTTCGCCACATGCCACCCGATATTGACACGATGTTTTGACGTGCAATTATATGCCACAAATCGTCTACAAAACTGACAGATTTGCTTTTTGCTAAATGCTTATTGACATTTCTAGACAAAATAGTCAAAAGGTCGAAAGTAACATTTGGTGCTTGATCCCACCAACAAAATAGCACCAAAAATAGATACAAGGAGTTATTACCCTCCAGTTGGTAGTGGATGTAGATGTTAGGAACCTGGTATTTCCAGGAAATTTAAGTTTTAAGTCATTGTTTACAAATGTTACTTTCGACCTTTTGACGATTTTCTCTAGATTTAGCGATTCCTTTCAAATTGACGGTTGCGGAAATTTACACAAGTCGAGATTCAAGCTTGAATGGCTGTGGTATAAGCACACCTTATTTAAACGGTCATTTTGAATAAAATGAAATATTTCAACATGTTTTGGCTGCGTCCTTTGTTTGCTCATTTCTGAATGACAAAGCATAAAAAAGTGCTCAGTTTTGTGTTACCTATCAAATGCGCGGTCTTACTCCGGAACACCGAAAAGTATCGTGCACAAATGGTGAACTGTGAGCGGACTCTCCTTAGAAAATTGGCCAGGAAGAGAGTATAAGCTGTCGGAGCTGTACGATCTGCGGATCGAAAATATAGAGAAAAGTGTACGTTTGAAGATGCGCCAAAGAGTGGTCGGAAATCCGGTCCTGTTAGTCCGGATATCGATAAAAAGATCTGGGATGGCTACAAGCGAAAACCAGCGACTTCCGCTCGGGATGTTGCGAAAAAACTAGGGACCTCGTCGAGGTAACGTCATGCGTGCCAAAGAAAGACTTGGGCTAAAAAACATACAGAAAGCAGAAAAACCCAAAAAGAAACCCAAAACAGGCCACGTCCGTGAAACTACGGGCCCGCAAACTTCTACGATTCGTTATTGTGTAGAATTCCTGGTTGTATAATAATGGACGATGTGAAACTAGATTACAAAACGCTTTCCCGGACCACAATTCTGTACTGTAAGCGAAGACAAAGACCGAAAAATTCGGAAAGAAGGTTATGGTTTAGCAGGCAATATGCGAGTGTGGTAAAACATCTAGTCCGTACATCACAACGGAGACGATGAACACCCAGAAATTCGTTGAGGAATGTCTCAGAAGCGATTATTGCTGATGATCAGGCAGCACGAAAGTCAAGTAGAATGGTACAAAGTCAAAATGTATGTTTCGTGCCGAAAGAGCAGAATCCGCCGAACTGCACGGAGTCACGGCCAATCGAGACTTTTTGGGCTTTAACCAAAGCAAAGCTTCGAAAATTCATAAAACCAGCGGACGACATCCAAATTTTTTAAAAGATTGACCAAAAGTGGTCAAAATGGTGGGAAGTACCACTGTGTAGAAGCAAATGGGTCATTGTCAGCGACAGAGGCCAGGTCGTTCAGTACCATCCCAAAGCCAACTGGGTCGATTTGAAATCAACCGCCTTGAGCACTAACGCTACCACATTACTTTGACAGTTGTTTCGATTGTCTGTCTACACAATACCTCTAGCGAATAAAAGCGACCACAAAGTAACACTATGAATACTTTAAAATTTAGATCGGATAGCTTAAATTCTATTATCAATTAAGACACATTAAAATTGTAAGTAAAAGTTGAATTTATTTAAAATAATGTTAACTTAAAGTTGATATCTACAGTTCAGCACAAATATTGAAGAATATACAGTTACATTAGACGAAAAACATACGCAACAGAAGGTCTGCTGGCTTAAAAACCTTTAGTATATCTTTCGGTTTCGAAGCTTCCGTTTTCAAGGTGCTAATTTTCGATTTGAAAAGTTCTTCACAATAGGATTCGTTTTTTATATCTTGCCAGTATTCACACACCACGGTTGGCTTGTTAATTACACAGCGGGTATGCACGACAAAATACAACACAATAGGATTTTCAACAAAATCAAACTTCGACGAAGTTTCAGAATGAAGCACAGCTCATGCGGTTCGTGCTCATTGACGATAAGAACAGTAAATAAATTTTATGCACTCACACAACTAAGTAAAATGTGTATTTTCATTTACCGTACACCCAAAACTTTTAGACGCCTTTGTTTTCGTATTAACGCTGACAAATTTCAAATGCAAAATTGTTGGATGTCACATTTTGATAACCCCCTCCCCCCCTGTCACATATTGTCACAAATTTGATACCCCCCCCCCCCTAAAGAAGTGGACGTCATTTTTGAATCACCCCTTTTGCAATCAGCATTTCAATTCAATTGGAGTTTGTATTTAAACACTTGCAGAGAAGTTCAAATTAAGTGGTATTCGCTTAGGATTTTTTTAAGCGCTTGTTTTAAGTTAGTTTACAACCAAGTGATAGTTTTGTATTGGTTGTAAAAATTGCCTATCCTAGAGATTTGGTTTTTTTGTAAACAAAAATTACCCACAATTCGATTTTTTAGGTGTTTTGCCAAAGTAAACAATGTTTTTACACACTAAATGAAAATTCACAATTTTTCGATAAGTTTCAACCTTAAATTATTGATATACAGGGGTCCTCTTTCTTTAACGAACAGTCCTTTGCCACTTTCGAAGTAGTTTCTGGATCACATTTCGTCCGTCCGTGATCCAAGACTGCTGTCGAAGGATCGATAATAATACACTTGGTCCGATAAGCTTGCACATCGGTGAAACTCGTTGATGATTGCTTTTGTCACATGATTTTTTACCGGGAGTGTAATCGGATGCCACTGTCCAAACGATAGGTTCGCAAGCTTGATCCTCGCAGCTACACGTATTATTCCAGCTTCATAAAATGTGTTGAGCCGTGCAAATCTCCTACATACTTGTCATTGAGGTACTACATATCCGATACCGCTGAATCTTTTTAATATCCCTAAGCACCTTGGTTCCATTATACCAGACTGATGATCAAGTCAAGGCTCACCTTAAACTCTTCAACCGTAGGATATGGTAGATTATCACCTGTAACTCGTATCTTCTTTGTCTTCTGAATGAACCGTGCTACGTATGCGATCACCCTTCGCAGTTTGCGCAAAGAGCTGTACCTTTCGAGAACCAGAAAGTCGATTGATTGACTGCTGACTGAAAAAGCAACTGCTTTTTTAGATCTGGTAATTTCTTCCATACACTTGAGCACCAGGAACGTACATGTCCGCAAAAACGACGGATCATGCTTCCCTATTAGACATCGTTATGCAGTAGCTCTTTGGTAACGCACCCTTTGACACTACATCCGCAGATTTCGATGATTTGTTTTAACGGGAAGGAAAATCTGCAACTAGACTCTTTCTTTTTTAGTCTTGTTGTCTGTGGTGATTAAAACAACGGAGGGATCCGAAAAAAAAAATCATAGAATGTCTCCAATGCTTCAAGAGCAGTCCAAAGTTTTGCATAAGCTGCGAACGGTGCTTACTGCCCAAGCAGCACACAACCATCAAAACAAGTTGCAGCAACTTGATTATGACTAGAATGAGTCACATATAAGTTATCTCAAACCATTTGCTACAAATGTGCTACTAGGGTGAAGATCGCATAACTCAGGCTGAGGTACACAAGATGAAAACCTTTGTTACGGACATTGAAAAGTCCCAAAATTTTATTTCTGGTCAGCTGAACTCTCTTCTCAACGAGGTTAAATCGGTGAAAATTGAACAGTCGATTCTCAAAGCAGATGCCGAAGAAATGCGAGAGAAACATCATCACCTGAGTACTTCTGTTGGGCAGCTCGAACTAGAAATTAGTCGTATTAATCGAGCAGCATTGACTAAAAATGCGATTTTGTTGGGAGTTCCACTGAAGAATAATGAAAACGTGAAAAATATTTTCCATAAATTAGCTGCTGTTGCTGGGTATGATCTACCGGACGGAGCAACTGTGCATGCAAAGCGTTTAACATCAAATAATCCCAAACAACAGAAAACAGATTCGGTTTCGATCGAAACCATCTTCTTGAATAAGCAGTACAAGAAGGATCTCTCCAGCAAAAAGAGAACGTATGGTCCGATACCACCCGATGTAATCGATTCTAATTAGCGTGACAGCTCTAGGAAGGTCATTTTAGGGAATGAACTGACTCCATATGAACTCCTAGTAGCTATCTGGGGTATAGCCAGTAGTTCTCATTTGAAAGAACTGCAGGTCGTTCAGAATTGCTGCTTGAGCCTATAAACAAGCTTACGCCTCTATCATGCCGATTAGAGCGATCTGTGAACAGCAAATCCTTTCGTTAGTTCGAAGAATCCTAGTAAATAATTCAACGCACCATAACATCTAACTTACGAGAACTATTCGGAATCGAGCATCATGGCGGCAGGACACCTAGCGCTATCGAGGGCATACGCCAAGTATGGCAGGAGAAATGTTTTGTATATTGGCTGCAAACTGTACAACGAACTTCCACCGCGACGTAAAAATGTTCAAGAATATTCTGAGAAAACATCTGAAGGATCATATCTCCAGGTATCTTCTGGAGTTTTGTCTGCTGAACTTCAGCCTCCTGTCAGCTTTGCAACCTTTACAACAATCCGTCATCGCTTTATGGTTTCCGTAACAACGAGCTGTTCATCAGCTACTTGTCAAGCATGTCAAGGATTCTGGACTTCTGTCTGGCCAAAGCCAGCCTTCTGTCCGCTTTGCAACCTTCACCACAATTCGTCATCACTACGTGGATTCCGGAACGCCGAGCTGTTCATCAGCCTCTTGTCAGCCGTACCACGGGTACTGATCTTCGCTCTGGTGAAAACCAGCTCTCTGTCATCTCTGCAACCATTACAACACTCCGTCATCGCTATGTGGTTTCCGAAACGGCAAGCTGTTAACCAGCTTCTTGTCGGTCACGCCAAAGATTCTGGACTTCGACCTTGCAAAAGCCAGCCTTCTGTTAGGTAAGATAGAGCCATATATGTCTGGCCGAAGTCACCAATGGGCCTGAAGTTCTTAAAATCTTCTAGTTTTGCAAAAATCATTACACTACGTCATCATTATGTGGATACCAGAACGACGAGCTGCCCATCAAATCTCTGTCAGCCATAGCAAGGATGGCAGACACCGGACCACATCAGCCTCCTGTCAGGGTATTCATCATCGCTTTGTGAACTCCAAAACGACTTTTCACCAGATTTCTGTTACCCATGCACAACTATCGGTCATTTATAGCCTTATGCGTTATAGAATCAACCATACATTTCGCATAGGGCTACATTTCGCATTTCCTTAAAAGAATTAAAACTCACTGGAAGTGTATTCTGTTGCATCTTAAGTTTTAAAACATACGATGGCTTTACTGAAGCTTCACTCCTACCGGTTTTCCTTAAGCAGAAATAAATAAAATAAAATAAATCAATCGTCTAACTCAAAACCCTCCCGTGCTTCTAGCCTTGGTCCCCTTTCCGGGACCACCTTCTGGTATTTTTTCGGGGAGGGGGCTATTGTTCATTAAGCACCCACTTGCGTCTAACTACTTAGGACTTTAGTAGTTAACAAGCCGATTTTGACCTGGTGCTGGTCGTTTCACCATCTGTCTTGGAGCTCTAGGGCCATCCGATAAGCCGTCGTGTTTACAGCCTCCCAAATGCCCCAGTCTTGACAATTCCTCTGGACAAGGTTATCTACCGCTCACGCCCATCAAGACGATCCTCGCGTCATTGAAGCGAGGACACACACGTTTTCCCTCCCTTTTTGTGATAGGCGGACTTCAGTTTTCCGGAGCGCATCCATCCTTCGACTATGTCGATGGATTGTGTGGCCGTTGTTAACTCCATCTCTGAACTTTCCATGGACTCCTCATAGACCTCTGGGGGGATGTCGTCCGCGAAGCTGAAAATATTTACCTCGTTAGGGAACTTCAATCTCAGCACTTCGCCATACATTCAGAGCACCGGGCCTAGGATTGAACCTTGCGGAACTCGTGCGGTGACTTGAATACGTTCCTTACCCACATCTGTATTGTATACCAGAAGTAAATCTACCCCCAGTACAGATACCCAGGAATCCGGAGACATTGAAACGAGTTGGTAGTAACTTTCCAACTGGCGCAGTTGACCGCGTTTCTCAAATCCAGGATGATCAATGAACTACCAGCCTCTTATGTTGGATTACTACCTCTGTCGTCGTGGTCATGGACATGATGGCATCCACCGGTGACTTCCCATACTGATTATTGGCTTGCGCCCTCGACAACCTCCAACACCTTACCAGTCGTATCCAACAAGCATATCAGACGGTCCACCGATAGATCGCCCAAAAGCTTCCCTGTCTTTGGCAGCAATACCATGCCGTTTCCAGGCATCGACCAGACATCTTTGCATTACTACCCGGGAGCCAGTAAAATTGTCATCCACAATAGGTCCTGGTGCTTTGTTAACGTTTAGCGACTTTCCTATCACCCTATGAGCTCGTCATACGTAACCGTGGCCTTATCCTCTTTCTCCGCGTTGCCATTGTTATCGCCCAAGTGTTAATTGCCATGACAGAGTTATGGTATGAGAAACTGGCACGGTAATCATAGAACAATTCAACGGCGGTGGAAGGCCAGAAACTCGTGTCGTGGTGTGAAAAGAGTCCCCCAATGATCAACTGCAGTAACTCCGGTGAATGCTCGGTTGGAGCTACTGCACATTTGGTTTTAACCATTACCACCTTGCGCCTTGCAACGCTCCCAACTGCTAACTCTGCATCCTTCTTCTTCCGCAGAGGCAAATTCTACGGAGGTTGGCGATCGACTCCGTCCCCCAATACATTGGCGATCTCCCATCTATAGGCTTGACCTTCCTACCCGAGCAGGACCGAATAAATTGATAACTGGCCTTGGTATTTAAGAGCTCAGATTATGAGGTAAAATACCTGAGTATAATACCATAAAATTGTTCTCACAATGTTATTCGAATACCAAACTGAGGTAAGATAATACCAAAATAATACCTCTCAGGTATTCCCAGGTATCCAAAATAACAAGTTTTGTTATTCAAGAGATATTTTACTTGCAATTCTTAGGTATTTTGCTTAGGTATTTTACTTCTTAATCTGAGCTCATTAATACCAAGGCCAGTTATCAAGATCAAAATAAGGTATTCATATGTTGTTGTCTCCTGCTCGGGTAGCCATCTTCAACCCTCCAGTTGCTCCAGTTGACCGATTTCGCTCCGTTTCGATGGAAGATACTTTTGGTACCTACGTTGGTCAGGTCAAGTTTCCTGAAAAATTTTACACATGTAACATTATACTCAAAACTTGTTTCACTTGAAATTTCATCAATACAATAAAAAGTTTTCATACATGCAATAAAAAGTTATACACAAAAGGAAGTGTTGCATTTTTGCAAGTACAGTCGTTAATTAATCAATTAATTTGCTATTACTTCTCCGAAGTTCTCAGAATAACTTCGCAGACTTCCCTAACGTTCTCTAAAGATGTTCCCGACAAACTTTCCTGGAGTTCTCTTAGGAACTTAGTTGATGTTCTCTGAAGGCTCTTCCTAAGGCTCTTCGAAGAACTTCCCTAGCATTTTCTGAAGAACTTCCTTATCATTATATGAAGAATTATTCTAAGGTTCTCCGAAGGACATCCCTAAATTTCACAGAAGAACTTTCCTGGAGTTCTCTGAAGAGTTTCCCTGTATTTTTTTAGGAACATTCCTGGAATACACTGATGAACTTTCCTTGAGTTCTATGAGCAACTTCCCTAAAGTTTTCGGTAGAACTCCCGTGAAATTTATGAATTTATTTATTTGTTTGTTATAGCTTCTCTGTTGTTCTCTGAAGAACTTCCCTGAAATTCTCCAAAGAACTTCCCTGATTTTCCATGACGTTTGCAAAAACTTCCCTTAAGGTCTTAAAAAAAAATCCTGAGTTTTTTCAAACAGCATTCCTTGAAATCTTCTGAAGAAATTCCCTGCAATTCTCTGAAGTGGTCTGTTATTTTCAGAACTCTACAGAAGTTCTCCGTAGATTTCTTTGAAGTTCCCTGAAGTTCTCTGAAAAGTTTTTCAGTTCTCTCAATGACTGTCCTGAAATCATCCAAAACAATTCCATTTCTTGAAAGACCTTCCTTCAAGTTCTCCAAATATTTATTCTGACGCTCTCCAAATATTTTCCCCAGAACTACTCTTAAATAATCTAATGAACATTCCGCAGAAACGCTTTCGAAAAACAATCACAGAACCAGAATACACCAACTTCAACTTTTTTTCAGATCATTTAGATGACCATGTGGTGTCCTCCAGGGTCCATTGTCCAGTCAGATGATGAATTCCATTCTGCCGTAACTCCTAGATAGGATTTCCGGAAAAACTGACGAGGTTGGTCATAGCGACGATGGATCGAGTGTTGTGTGTCACCCGAGTATCAGAGACACTCTCGAGTCCCTTCGATTCTCGGAGAGGGTTACGGCAAGGTAATGGATGGGTTTGATTCGAAGAGCTGGAATAGACACAATTGGCACGATCTTCAGGAAGTCTGTCCAACTATTTGGCTGCGCCGACGACGTTGATATCATTGATCACGTAACTTTGAGATGATGGCGGAAACGTATATCAGACTTAAGGCTGAAGCTGGTAGGATTCGGCTTGTGATTAATGCGTTGAAAACAAAATACATGAAGGGAAGAGCCTCACGAGAAGACAATGTTAGCCTCCTAGCACGAGTTCAGACAGGTGGTGATGAAATCGAGGTAGTAGACAAATTCGTGTATCTGGGCTCACTTATGACCGCCGATAACGACACCAACAGAGAAATACAAAGGCGAATTATGGCTGGCAATCGAAGGACGCTAAGATCGCTAAAAGCGCCAACCCAACTGTTAACAAACGTAATTAAAGTGTTTGCCGAACGTTTGCTCGACAGCCAGGAAGTCTGGATCGGGGGAAATCGAAAACCGGAAGCCGCTGAGACGACGCAGGTAGAGTCAAAAACGAGCCGAAACGAGCCGGACTAGCGACTCAACAAGCAGGTAGTGACTCCAAACGCGCATCTAAACTGCAACGATGATTGCCAGCGCGATCCTGCGGAGGCTGTACACCACGATGTTGACGACAGCGTCGTAATGGACGACGAAACCTACGTCAAAGCCGCCGACTATCAAGCAGCTTCCGACAGGAGGAGGAAGGCAAAAGGCGAAGGGAAAGGTAGCAGATATTTTTCGCCACACGAAACTGCTCCTGGCAAACAAATATACGACTGGCTTGGCAAGCCGTCTGCACTCGTGGCTTGAAAAGCAGGCATTTTCATAGCTTCCGTCGAGTCGAACAAAGTTCACCGAACCACAAAGTTGACCAACTACAAGACATTAATTAGACCGGTAGTTCTCTACGGCCACGAAACATGTACATTGCTAGTGGAGGACCAACGCGCCCTTGGTTGCTTAAGACGGAAGGTGCTGCGCACGATCTACGGTGGAGTGCAGATGGAAGACAGACCGTGGAATGAGGCGAATGAACCACGGATTACACCAGTTGCTGTGAGAACCTCCCATCGTACACATCGCAAAAATCGGTCGACTACGATGGGTTGGGCATGTCGTAAGAATGTTGGAGTACAGCCCTACGAAAATGGTTCTCGAAAACAAACCGACAGGTACAAGAAGAAAAGGCGCGCAAAGAGCAAGGTAGATCGATCAAGTAGAAGGCCACGCCGGCCTTAGTCTGATTGGTAAGCTAAGGTAAGTAACGTTTGGCGTCGACATAATAGAAACGCATACCTAAGTAGGAATGAATCACTTGATAACTGGCCTTGTTATTGCATAGCGCTGCATAAGAGGTCAAATAACTGACTATAAAAACGTTCCTACAATGTTATTGGAATACCAATTGACCAGGTATCCCAAATGAATGAATACCAATTCCCAGGTGTTCGGATAATTGAAGAAGAAATTTTTCAGAGCGGTCTCATTTAGACAGCCTCAAACTGAAATATATTTGATATTTATTATTAGGTTTAGATGTTTATAAGTTATTTAATTACAACAATTGTTTCTCCACCCTCTTTAGGCAGCTAGAGACACTTGCTAAAATGATACTTAATCGGACAATCTTTCAAGGTTTAGGAAAGAAATAAGCACCTAAGAACAAACTATATTTCGATTTGCGAAAGGCTTCTTACTTATAAATTTAAGGTTTATTCAATAGATAGGCAATAGAAATTTAATTGATTATTTGATTCGCACTAAGAATCGTTCGAATTGTAGGTCATCACTAAAAGGGTGTTCCGATCAAAATTTGGTCAAACAGTAATGTGTGTGAGTTGATTGAAATTTTGATTGATAAGTCAAAGTCTTTTTCTTTTTCAAGTTCAGTTAATACTGAATATAGGAGAAATCTTCAGCTAAGCTTCCTTTTTACCGAATGCGAAATGGTGGGTCTTTCGTTTAAGATTTTATTCAGTCTCCTTGTCCATTTTATTCGCCGCAGATCGCCAGTTTGACTTGAACTGTTTCTCGCTCACAACAGCTTTTTGAGTCTTCTTAAGGTTCCGCTTGACGATGGCCCAACATTGTTCGATTGGGCGGAGCTCTGGCGTGTTGGGATGGTTCTTGTCCTGGGGCACGTTGTTGGCAGCATACCACTCCAGGGCCTATTTTTCCGTAATGGCAAGATGCCAAATCCGGCCATAATAGAACGGAACAATTTAAATTTAACTGAAAGTTTAATGTGCTTGAAAATATCTGCCACCTTTCCTCGTCCGGTTGATATTGATAAAAACACCCTTTATACTGTAACTCATTACTATCGTACACGTTGTGTCAAAGATTTGACTGATATACGAAGTAGCTAAAATGACAACCACCGGAGAGGAAAACAGGGGTGTTATATAGCAACGACCGGTGTGAAACTGCGTAGCTAAATAAAATAGTAACGTCTGGCGTCATCATAATAGACATGCATACCAGCCCGAGCAGTAACGAATAACTCTATAACTGGCAAATAACAAAATTTGTTATTTTGGATACCTAGGAATACCTGAGAGGTACTATTTTGGTATTGTCTAACATCAATTCGGTAGTCGCATAACATTCCCGAGTAGGAGACAACAACATATGAATACCTTACTTTGATCTCAATAACTGGCTTTGGTATTAAAGAGCTCAGATTAAGTGGTAAAATACCTAAGCAAAATACCTAAGAATTGCATGCAAAATGTCTCTCGGATAGCAAAACTTGTTATTTTGGATACCTGGGAATATCTGAGAGGTACTCTTTTGGTATTGTCTTACCTCAATTTGGTATTCGAAAAACATTGTGAGAACAATTTTATGGTATTATCCTCAGGTATTTTACCTCTTAATCTGAGCTCCTAAATACCAAAGCCAGTTATCAAGTTATTTGGTCCTGCTCGGGTTGTGGGAACAATTTTGTGGTATTATCCTCAGGTGTTTTACCTCTTAATCTGAGCTCTTTAATACCAAGGTCAGTTATCAAGATCAAAATGAGGTATTCATAAGTTGTTGTCTCCTGCTCGGGTTGCTCGTTTTTCATCTACGAATCGTTTTAAAGTCTGAATCGCCCTTTTCAGTTGAAAATTGCAGGAATCAGAGCAAGGAAAAAGTAAAGTTCCACTGGTTGAAATGAAACCAAAGAGTATTTCGCAATCAAAACCACCACTCCACACTTCAGAACTGATAACCGATCAGCACATAATCAAAGATGATTTCCCCATTTTTCTATCAAGCTGATAAATTGCTTTGTATCAATCATCCGGCCGCTACTGCTCGTATCATCATCCCCGGAACGTGACCCGATGTGCTCATCCAATCCATGCCAATCAATGTTCGATTCCTGTTTTACGAAAAGCAGTTTGGGTAGCTCCTGCCGGCAGCTTCCAACGCAGAGCTCCCACAGGATACCCTTGATCTTCCAGAGTTCAAGTTTGAACCACCCCCTCCCCGCTCCTCCCGTACACTCTCTCGCCCTATCGTAATTGAATCCCATGTTTTCTGTCTAATCCGATAAAATTCTTCTATCGCAAAGTAACATTCTCACCCCTCCAAACCAAGTCGACATGAATCCACTTCCGAGCAGAGCCTGCTACGAAATTGTCTACATCATCACTCACCGAGCAACAGTCAGAAAAACAAGACGCGAAACTTTTTTCCTTCGCTTCATAACATTGCGCGAGTATTTACTACGGGAAACATAAACAACACCGTGCTAAATTCGATAATAACGCGATAATCGTGGGCGGAAGACCTTGGGCTTGGATAGAATTCGAGAACGGCTCATCTCCGACTCCGCGTCCAGCCAGCCACCTACCGGGTCACGATGAGACGGAAGATGATACACACAGCTGACAGTAATTTATGAACAACTGACGAGCAAAAGTGCTAGAAATTTAAATCCTGAACGCCGCCTAATGCTGATCCGTGACGACGGTGGGAATTGTTTTTTTTTCTTTTCTTGCTGGCTGTCGTTTCCCTTGTTTGATGAGTCTTTGTTAGAATCGTTTCGCCAACTGTGATGATGATTAGGAACGCCTCTGGATGGATTGAAGCTGATAGCGCTGGTGGAAGTACTTCTAATTAAGAATGACAGACAACAATTTATTCCAAGGCCGTGGAGTTCGAAGCTTCGTGTGCTGGTTTGTTGATTTTCTATTTTGAAGCAGATAACGATTGTGTCATAAAAAAAATACATATCGCCGTACATCTTAATCGATGGAACTGAGTGGTGCAGTCCCCGGACCGCAAACATTTCATCAGCATTAACGTCATTTTACGTATCGTCGTTTTTGGAAAGCAGAACATTCCACTGGAACCATCATCCTCACTCTAAGAGGTCAGATCCGGTAAAAAAACCCAAAATCCAGAACTTTTCCCACCACAATAATGATGAAAGGGGCCCGATAGGGGTCGGTCGAATGCGGATGAACATTTTTCGGCTGTTCTCATCTCGTCCTTCGGATTTGGATGGAGAAGTACCTTGGGTGCGCTTTCAGCTACTCGAGCAAATACTCGAGCCTCGGATGATGGTTCGTTATTTCTTCCATTCTTTCAGTTCAACATCCTTCTCCCCAAGCGGAAACATTGAAATGTACACGAGATAAATTATATCAGAAAGGCTCCACATGATTTACTGGTGCCGGGCACGAAAGTGTTGCACCATTTCCACCTTCCATCCATTCAGTGACGAGTGAGTGAGCGGGGAATGGGGGAGGGGCTCGCGTTTGAGGAATGGAACGAATTGGATGTGGGCGGATACAAAAGACAACAGAGCATCGGACCGACAGACAGACAGACGGACAGACGGAACTTGGTGTGAAAACCGTAACGTTGATATGCAGTTTGCACTACTGTTGGATGGTGGTCGGGGTGGGCCTGCATATCTTCTTGATACGCCACATTTCGGTCTTTGTGTTGCCGAACAAAGTGGTTTCGGAACTGAAGAAGAACGATTGCACTGTGGGTGCAGGATGATTTTTGAATTTGGACAGAATATTTGAGTGTACATTTTTGATTTAGATTTAATATTCTGTCACTTCAAATTGCAGTGCAATTTTAAGAACAAATTCGTTAAATTTCAAGCGTCACACTTTTGCCAGTAAAAATCTTGTTTTTCACATTTTAGGTGAATCTTCCATTTAATATTTAACTGTATGTACTGTCTTCATACTTTTTTTTCTTTTTTTTTCTTTATATAGTGATTTTCAGCCTCCTGGGCTGGTTCATCACTTCGACCATAAACTATAGTGTACATTTTGGTTTTATACTATTAAATTTTTTTTCTGTGTGTATTGCTATCGTTTAGTGTGGTTCGATTTTTTACGTGGTTGCGTTTCTTTTGTTTGCGTGTTTTGCGGATAATCTGTCACCCGCCGCTAGATGGCGTTCTCTAACTCTTAGATAGTGGCGGGAGAATTTTGGTGGCTGACTTTGTGACGACACAATTGACGTTTTGTTGATCATGTATTGAGTCGTGGACGTGGTCGAGAATTTCCGGTCTGTCGAGTGTAGTGGTTTTGCCAGTCTTTGACTCGTAGTGTTGATATCCCATCTTCATTTTCCTAGTTGACGTTGGAAGGATATGTGCTTTACAAAAGAGCTTGAAAGGATGAAGGAATCCTTAACAGTACTGCTTATGGTGAACGTTGCTAAGCCGGTGACAACGGGTGAGGGATGACACGATTTTAGCCGGTGAAAAACGTCATAGGCCGGTACCCGGGATGCAAAATCCCCCGGCTGATATTTATGTACCCCGCTAAGTTGAATGGGGGAATTACATGTCATGTGGTCCCCCATGATTTGGATTTCAGGTTTTCCCTAGTCGGCTAGGTAAGTAAGGCTGCTAACCCGAACCCCTCATTTTTTATTTGTTTCATTTTAGGACCTGGTACTTGCATGAGGATTCAATTACAATGTGATTCTCAATAAGGTTTGTCTACTATCCAGATATTTAGTGCGATTTGGTTGCTTCTCGGTTGTGTTGTGTAAATCGGTTCGGTCTATACCGTATTTCTTCCCTATTTCAAGGCCTCTTATGTCTCCCAGTCGCAATGGCAAGCAATATCTTCATCCTATTCTTCTTCTTTTTCTTCTTCTTCATCCTCCTCATGCTCCATTTCTTCTACTTATTATTATTCTTCTTCTTCTTCGTCTTCTTCTTATATATTAAATCTAATATATTAAATGATTGCAAAAAGCATCAAAGTATATCATCGAATTTTGGTTTGAATTTATTAATTCTAAAATTATGATCACGTATAGACTGTTCCAGAAAGTAAAAGCACACTTCCAAAATAACAAAAAAGTCAGGTTTTTTTAGTTTTAATAATTTTATTAGGCAAATCATATTTGTATTTGTGTTTAATATGATATTTTACTCTCGTTTAATCAAAATATTTAATCATAGCCAAGACTCCTAACTTTTCCTTGAACATGACCCGTTAGCTTCTGCACAGTGGTACTTCCCACCATTTTGACCACATTTGGCCAATCTTCGTTAAATTTTTGGATGTCGTCCGCTGGTTTTATGAATTTTCGAAGCTTTGCTTTAGTTAAAGCCCAAAAAGTCTCGATTGGCCGTGCCTCCGGGCAGTTCGGCGGATTCATGTCTTTCGGCACGAAACATACATTTTGACTTTTGTACCATTCTAAAGTGTCCTTTGCGTAATGACATAACGCCAAATCAGGCCAAAACACTACTTGACCTTTGTGCTGCCTGATCATCGGCAATAATCGCTTCTGGAGACATTCCTTAACGTATTTCTAAGTGTTCATCGTCTCCGTTGTGATGTACGGACTAGATGTTTTACCACACTCGCATATTGCCTGCCAAACCATAACCTTCTTACCGAATTTTTCGGTAAAAATTGCCTTCTCCGTTTCGGGGATGTCTTTGTCTTCGCTTACAGTATAGAATTGTGGTCCGGGAAGCGTTTTGTAATCTAGTTTTACATACGTTTCATCGTCCATTATTATACACCCAGAATTTCTACACAATAATGAATCGTAGGGTTTGCGGGCCCGTGATTTCACGGACGCGGCCTTTTTTGGGTTTCTTTGGGTTTTTTTCTGCTTTCGGTATGTTTTTAGCCCGAGTCTTTCTTTGGCACGCATGACGTTACTCGACGAGGTCCCTTGTTATTTCGCAACAACCCGAACGGAAGGCGTTGGTTTTCACTTGTTGGTATCCCTGATCTTTTTATCGATATCCGGACTAACAGGACCGGATTTCCAACCACTCTTCGGCGCATCTTCAAACGTACACAGTTCTCTATATTTTCGAATAAGAGAGTCCGCTTACAGTGCACCATTTGTGTACGATACTTATTCGTTGTTCCGGAGTAATACCGTGCATTTTGATAGGTAACACAAAACTGAGCACTTTTTTCATGCTATGTCATTCAGAAATGTGCAAACAAAAGGACGCAGCCAAAACATGTTGAAATATTTCTTTATAGTCAAAGTGACCGTTAAAATAAGGTGTGCTTATACTTTCTGGAACAGTCGTTATATTATACTTTCGATGGCTGTACCGTCAATGAATTAGTTGAAAAGTCAACCTTTTCCGGGAAACTACTTCAGCTTTAATAAATTTAAGTCGAACCGGCGATCTTGGAATTCGCTTTACTTTTCTGATGTTTGTTGAATTTCTCCAAAATTTCAGAAAAAATCGGTTTAGTTTCATCGGAAGACCCAAGAATTTCTCTGAAGTTCCGAAAGTTCGATGAAGAGCCAAAATTGCTGAAGTTCCATACTCTCAACAACAACAAAATGCCTTGATCTCTTTGGCTATCATTTGCAATTATTATTATTATTATTATTATTTTTTGACGTGGCGAACCAGCCCAGGAGGCTAAAAGCCACTTTAATAAAGCCAAAAAAAAAAGATTCTTTTTTGAAAATCTTGGATTTTTTTTCTATTTTCATTGAAGTTCTGAAAAATTCAGATAAGTTTTCTATAGTTCCGAGATTTTTCCAGAATTGCATAAAACTGCTGACATCTCCGGGGACTTTCCACTTTTTTGAAGTTCCATCAACCTTCTGTGTTCTGATTGATCTTTTTGGATGTTCCTTGAACAGTAACTACATGAATTATTAGTAAGGCCGTATTTTTTTAGTTCTGAAATTTAACGACACATCGGACACTTTCCTAATTTTTGTGGACATTATTTGAAATTCGCAAACTTTATGGAAGCTTCATGCTCATCTTATAATAGTGTATGCATAAAAAATGCAATAGTTTCAGATGGCGATGAATAAGAACCTGCCGAGCAGCCAGACGCCAGATGGCAGGAATCTTAGCCATGGGTGATGAAGAAATGGATGTTGGCATGTTCTCCTAAAAATTTCCTATCGGTCGTAGCTTGGAGACGTTGAGAAGGTTGGTATTCGGTAGAACGCTCATGTTCCACCGGATCATATCCTCCAATGATCCCATGCAAACAGACCACATCTGATACTTTGTGATGAAGGTGGCAACTTCCGGCAGGCAATTCGATATTGACATTTCTTTCTCGCTAATCGTCAGCCACAGAAAGACCTTCTTCAGGAACAAGGTGTGGACGATATATTTGACGTCAACACTTCCTTTCTTGGTGTGCCAGTCATTGCCATCCAGCATCTAGTAAGTCTCACCAGCAATTCGGCCGCTCCTTCTGGGAGATTGCCTTCTGCTTAAACTGGCCCTGATTTAAGCTACCGTATGACAATGTCCATAGTTCCTCTTTTTCACTGTTTGGTCGGTAGCCTGAGGCCACCTTGTCCTCGGTCTTTCTCTTCACGTACTGCTGTAATTTACGATCACGCAGCATTATCGGTAGAAGTTTCCTTACTACTTCTAGGAAGTTTCCTAACTAGCTGTTGGATGTTCACGGATTTTTTTATCGGAAATTCTCTAAATAATTCTCGGACGTTTGCTTACTACTTCTTGGAAGTTTCCTGACTACTGTTAAGGAATTTCTTGACTACGTCCTGGAAACTCTCTGAATTCTTAAAATTTCTCTGAACTTTTAGGAAGTTTCCTGACCACTTCTTGGAAGTTCCCTGACTATTTCTTGGAAATCCCAGTCATAGTTCCCTGAATATTGTTTGAACGTGCGCTTACTACTTCTTAGAAGTTCCCTTTAAACTGCTTGAAAGTTCTTGGAAGGAAGTAATTGAACTACTCCTTGGAAGCTCCTTGAGTATTTCTTGAAAGTTCCTTGGCTAGTTTTTGATAGCTCTCTTTTAAGAAATTCCTTGAACTTCTCGAAAGTTACCTGAGGACTTCTCTAAAGTTCCCTGACAACTTTTCGAATGTTCCCTTACTACTTCTTGGCAGTTCCCTGACTTGTTCTCGCAAGTTCCCTGAATATGGTTTAAAATTTTGTTGGCTATTGCTTGGAAGATCCCTGATTACTTTTTGAAAAAAGAATTTCTGAATACTTCTTGGAAGTTCTCTGACTACTTCTTTTTCTAGTTTCCTACTGCTTGAAAGTTCGCTGACTACTTCTTGGAAGTTTTCGGAAGTTTCCCTAAACCTTTCTGAAGTTACCTTGAACTTCTCGGAAGTTCTCCTGAACTTCTTGGAAGTTCCCCTGAACTTCTCGGAAGCTCCCCTGAACTTCTCGGAAGTTCCCCTGAACTTCTCGGAAGTTCCCCTGAACTTCTCGGAAGCTCCCCTGAACTTCTAGGAAGTTTCCCTGAACTTTTCTGATGTTCCGCTGAACTTCTAGAAAGTTCCTCTGAACTTTTCGGAAGTTTCCCTAAAATCTCGGAATTTCACGTGAACTTCTCGGAAGTACCCCTGAACTCCATGGAAATTCCTCTGAACGTCTCGGAAGAACCCTTGAATTTCTCGGAAGTTCAGCTGCACTTCTCCGAAGCACTCCTGTACTTTTTAGAAGTTCCCCTGAACTTCTTTGAAGATCCCCTGAACTTCTCGGAAGTTTCCCCTAACTTCTCGGAAGTTTCCCTTCCTGCAAATTACCCTGCACTTCGAGGGAAGTTCCCCTGAACTATGAGGAGGTTCCCTTAAACTTTTTGTTCCCTGAACTTTTCGGAAGTTCCTCTGAACATCCTGAAAGTATTCCTGAACTCCTCGGAAATTAGCCCGAATTCCCCGGAAGTTTCCCTGAACTTCTCAAAAGTCCCCTAAACTTCTCGGAAGATCCTCTGAACTCCACAGAAGTTCCGCTGAAATTCTTAGAAGTCTTCGATTTTCTTTTCGAAAATTTCCCTGAACTTCTCGGAAGTTTCCCACAACTTCTCGGAAGTTCCCCAGAACCTTTCGGAAGTTCTCCTGAACTTCTCGAAGGTTCCCCTAAACTTCTAGAAAGTTCTCCTAAACTTCTAGAAATTTCCCCTAAATTCCACAGAAGTTCCCTGGACTTTTTGGAAGTTCGCGTGAACTTCTCGGAAGTACCCTTAAAGTTCTCGAAAGTTCCCCTGAACTTCTCGGAAGTTTCTTGGAACTTCTCGGAAGTTTCTTGAAATTCTCGGAAGTTCCCCTGAATTTTGGGTAGTTCCTCTGATCCTCTCGGAAGTTTTCCTGAACTTCTCGGAAGTTTTCCTGAACTTCTCGGAAGTTTTCCTGAACTTCTCGGAAGTTTTCCTGAACTTCTCGGAAGTTTCCATGAACTTCTCGGAAGTTTCCGTGAACTTCTCGGAAGTTCCCCTGAACTTCTCGGAAGTTCCCTTGAACCTCTCGAAAGTTTCCCTGAATTTCATGGAAGCTATCCTGAACTTCTCGGAAGTTTCCCTGAACTTCTCGGAAGTTTCCTGTACAATATTGGATGCGGTCTAGAACATGTGTTATATGAGTTCAATATAAATCCTGGAACCAGCGCAAAACTAAAACCTATACAAAACTACCTTGAATGCATTCCAAACGACTCTGAAAGTATTTCAAAAGACTTCTGGAAGCATCCATCAATGTTATTGGAAACATTCCAAAAAATCATGGAAGAAGCACAGATCTATTTAAGAAGCTTTTCAGAACTGTTCTAGAAGGATCACGAAAACAATGTTGAAAGCTACCCAAATCTCTTCTAGAAACATTTCAGAACTACATCGGAAGGATTTCAGAATTTTTTCGCATGCGTTTTGGATCAATTTGGAATAATTTTGGAAGCTATCCAAAACAATCCAAGAATCAATCTAGAACAAACTTGTATACGACATAGAACAATTTTACGCGTTTTTAACATGAATCCTGGAGAAATTAAACACATACAAAACTACTCTTGAAGTATACCAAACTCTAAAAGTAATGCAGAAAATTCCTAGAAGCATACAATAATATTTTTGAAAGTATTCTGGAAAAAACATGGAATACAGTTATCTAAGAAGCATTTCAGAACTTATCCGGAAGCGTTGCGTACCCAGTTTTAAAGAAATCTAAAACTTCTCTGGCAGCATCTCAGATTTTCACCGGATGTTTTAAGAAACTAGACCAAAAGCGTTCGGAACAGTTTTGAAGAAAACCAGAATCACGCTGGAAGCATCACGGGACAATTTCGAAAGCAACCCAAACCTACTCTGGACGTAGAATTACATCGAATAGATCCCAGAACTTTTCTGAAAGCGTTTTGGAACAATTTCGGAAGCAAAGCAGGATAATTCAGGAAGCTACCTAATATAATGCATGGATAATTTCAGACTTGGATACGTCCTAGAACTACTATACATGTGTTCAATATGAATCCTGGAAGCATCACGAAAATAATAACTATTCAGGACTATTTTGAAAGCAACCCTAATAGCTCTACAGGGTCTCCAGAAGAAGCTTGGAAGCATCCAACAAAACTTTCGAAAGTATTCCGGGAAAATCTCAAAGCACTATCCTAAGGCATTTCAGAACTGATCTGGAAGTATCAAGTAACAATTTAGAAAGAAACTGACAACTAGTCTTAAAAGATATCAGACTTGCATCAGTGGGATTTCAGAATTATTCTGAACGCGTTTCAGAACAATTCTGAAAACATCCAAGGACTATTCACTCTGGAAGTTTCTCAGTTTTAATCGAAAGGGACTCTAGAACAACTGTAGAATCACTTCAGAACTAATCAGAAGGCATTCAAAAGTTATTTTGGAAGCATTACGGAACAACTCTAGACATACTTTGGAAGCATCTCGGAACAGTTCTAAAAGCATCCCAGTAGTATCCTTAGCATCCGAAGATCATTGCTTCAATCAAGCAAAGGAGATCATTTCTACAAGCAATACATGACAATTTTGGAACTATTCAAGATTAATCCTGAAAGGACACCATTCCAAAACAATTCTGGATGAATTCAAATTTTTTGAGGAGAAAATCATTCTTCAATTTCTTCAAGAGAACTTATTGTCTACGGGAAGGAACCACGACAAAAACCTGAGCATTAACTTCGTGACCAATAATTTTCCAAACCCAGTTTCGAGTAACTAACAAACCTGCGTTGTCTTAAAATAACGTGAAATTGGGGGATTTTCCTGTTTTTGCGGATTTTGATGATTTGGCAACCAAAGGATTTGGTTGATTTTGTTGATTTGGTTTGTTTTGTTGATTAAGTTGATTCGTTTTATTTGGTTGACATTCGAGATTTTGTTAATATTATGGTTTAGTGAATTTCTGTTCTTATTTTCATTTTGAATTTCTGTCCTTCTTTGAATTGTAAATTTTTAACTAGTTTTAACTCACCTTGCCCATTTTTTTCCTTTTGTTGATTCAAGCTTGCTGGGTTGGTTATGTTTGATTGATTTTATTGAGTGTTTTTGTTAATTTACAAAATTTTGTTGAATTTGATGATATGGATTAAGATGGTGATTTTGATTATTTAAGTGATTCTGATGATTTTGATGATATTGATGATTGTGATGATTTAAAGATTTTGATGATATGGCTGTTTTGATTGCTTTGGTTGATTTGGTTCATTTATTTTGTTCTATTAATTTAGTTGATTCTGTTTATTTGGTTGACATTCAAGATTTTTCTGATTATGAAATTTAGGGGTTTTGTAAAATTTGTTATTTAGTTTTTGATTGTGTGAACTTTTGCTCTTATTTTTATGATGAAATTTCTGTTCTCATTTGTATAGTGAATTTCTGTTCTTCTTTTTGTTATTGTGTTTTATTTTCTAATGTAAGCTTGCCTAATTTTTTGTTTTCTTTGATTTTATTGATTTTCATGTTTTTCATGATTTTCTTGATGTTCATAATTTTCATGATTTTCATGATTTTCATGATTTTCATGGATTTTCATGATTTTCATGATTTTGTTTTCATGATTTTCGTATTACAGATTTTTCATGATTTCATGATTTTCATGATTTTCATGATTTTCATGATATTCATGACATATTGTATGATTTTCATGATTTTCATGATTTTCATGATTTTCATGATTTTCATGATTTTCATGATTTTCATGATTTTCATGATTTTCATGATATTCATGATTTTCATGATTTTCATGATTTTCATGATTTTCATGATTTTCATGATTTTCATGATTTTCATGATTTTCATGATTTTCATGATTTTCATGATATTCTTGTTTTTCGTGGTTTTCATGATTTTCACGATTTCACAATTTTCACGATTTTCACGATTTTCACGATTTTCATGATTTTCATGATCTTCATGATTTTCATGATTTTGCATGATTTTCACGATTTCCACAATTTTCATGATATTCATGATTTTCAAGATTTTCATGATTTGCATGATTTTCATTATTTTTATGACTTTTATGACTTTCATGATTTTTATGATTTTCATATTGTCATGATCTTAATGATTTTGATGATTCTGATGATTTTCATGATTTTGATGATATTGATGATTTTGATGATTTTGATGATTTTGATGATTTTGATGATTTTGATGATTTTGATGATTCTGATGATTCTGATGATTTTGATGATTTTGAACATCGTAGATTTTGTTGATATTGTTGTTTTAAAAAAATTGCTGAACATTTTGGTCCAACTTTAAGTTGTTGTAGACCAAATCATAAACTACACAAAGTTTTTTTTACACTGGGGATACGTTCCACTTTTAGTATGGAATCGTTATTAAAAAAACCTTAATAGGGTTGATAAATTCACATGCTTAAACATTTTATATTGCTTCGATATTGTTTGTATGCGTTACCTTTCCATTCAATGATCAAAATACAGTTTCATAAATTTTTGAGTACTTACACCAAAAATTGTAATATTTTTTGAAAAACTGAAAACATTTTTTTTTTGAAAAATCGTAATATGATTACTTTTTGCCAAAAACGTAAAACGTGATTCAAATTAGGTCGATAAGTTGTTTTGTTCTGGAGTTATCGACGAAAACAAAGCGTGTAAAAAAAACCTTGTGTGTAGTTCTAAATAAATAGAACAAAATTTAAATCACTGCACAATGGGCAACAAAGAACTCAAACCTACAGAAGATTAATATAATTGAAAAACAAAGAAAGTCATTGAAATTGCCTGATGTTTAATGGAAAAAGTCTCACAAATTTACTGGTGGCAAAATCAGCCACCGTACGCAACCGTGTGCGCTGAGATATAGGGCTTGTTTTGCCCCAATTCCCTGTAATGCAGCAAAACGAAGAGTTTTCCCGACTATTCTCGAACGGAAGTTCAATGCGGTAAATGAAAATGACCGGATCTTAATGGAAAAGCTTTCACAAACTCACTTTTGCCAAAATCAACCCTCGTTAAGTTGCCCTCCGAACGCAACATTGCGCTGATATATAATGCTTAATTTGCCCCAATATATATATATATATATATATATATATATATATATATATATATATATATATATATATATATATATATATATATATATGATATATCTGCATGTCTGATACCTATCAGACTCGGACACTACTGATACCGATATGGTGTGATATATATATATGTATGATAGCAGTATATTTGAGACTACGAAAGTATCCTTATAGATAGTATAGAGATACCCTCCTCTCTGGAAGGGGGTCTTGCCACGACTGAAACACATTTTTCTGCATGACTCGAGACACTAACTCAAGCAGAACGGTGCCAAATGTAGCATGTGGGCAGTTATTAGAAGCAAACTAATTTTTTATGATAGTTTGAGACTCCTCCCTCCCTTTCTAAAAGAGGAGGCTCCCATACAAATGAAACTCAAATAATCAATCAAATCGTACCAAATTTTACACGTGGAGTTTTCTAGAAGTAAGAAATATTGTTGTGGTGCACACTCAGATTATTTTACAGAAATATGTAAAGATTTACCGAATTCTCAACAGCTGATCGTTCGGTAATCCAACTTTACGGATTTCGGTAAAATTTTACCGAAATCCGGTAATTTTTTTACAGATATCTGTAAAATTTCACTGAAATCCGTAAAATCGGATTACCGAACATTCAGCTGTTGAGAATTCGGTAAAACTTTACAGATTTCTGTAAAGAAATCAAAGTGTGTGGTTTGAAACTCCTTCTCTTTCTAGAAGGGCTCTCATGTAAATGAATCTGAAATTTGTGAAGGTTAAAAATGATTCTACGGTAGTTCGAGAATCTTTTTCTCTCTCTCTCTCTCTCTCTCTCTCTCCCCCTCTCTCTCTCTCTTTCTCCCTCTCTCTGAATGCTGATCTTTTTCATTTCTTTTAGGTTTGGGTCCATTTTTGCCCACTATTAACTAGTGCAAACCCAAATTTCGATTGGTTGCGATTGGACCATCAGTGAAGCTGCCCTCAACATATTTCGTTTGTTTTTTTCAAGCCAATGGTCCCCATGAGAGATTTCAAGGTAAGGTTTCATCTCCAATTTTACATGTTGAATTGCAACTCCTTTAAATCGCTTTTTGCATAAAACATCGATTTATGCTGTGTTACCACAACACATAAGAAGACCCCATGCTCCCTTTTGAATCGTTACGTAATTCGTGGATGGAACTAAATAGCAACTTGATGCACGGCGAGGGTATTTTAATAAAGCGAAAAAAAACTAACATGGACACAAGCGTCATCTGGGGTCATTTTGGGTCCTCCATTACCATGCTGGAGGTGACTGGGTTCGATTCCTGGTCTGATCTAGGAATTTTTCGTTTAGGAAAATTTCTCGACTCTCTGGGTATAGGGTATGATTGTACTTGCCACACAATCATACTAATGCAAAAATGGTACCTGTCATCGAATGCTCTCAATAAATAACTGTGGAAATGCATTTTGAACACTAAGTTGAGAGCAAGCAATAACCGAATTAGGAAAGCAATAAGCTTGAAATGCAAGAATAAAAAGAAGAACAAGTGATATCTAGTGAAAACTATTCAATTTATTTGTCATAGACTGGCTTTATCAAAGAAACCATACTTTTTTTTCTCCAAGGCTCCCTAAAAGTTTGCCAAATAAAGAACGGTGCTGTATGTTAAAATGGACGAGATAATTGAAAGTTGCCCTAAATTCTTTAAATCCTTGAACTCCTTTGAACTCATGAAGTAAAAACCCAACTGGATCTGATTTCACACAATATCTACAATTAGGATAATCTCCACTCTTTTCTCAATAAGCCTAATTGAATTTGAAAGTTCTTCATCTCCGGAGTGTTCATGGATCAATTGTTATCAACTAAAGCAGACTGTTTCCTAATCTCCACTCAATGAAGTGATGTCCTGTATCATTCAAAAAATCAAGCACCTCACACCCAATTGTTATTCACCGTCATTAATAAGACTGTCTTATTATTATTAAGTCTTATTAAGACATTTCCCATGTATACCGACAACTTATTTTCTGGGACCCAAAAATTGCTCCCGATGAAAATTGACTTCCTTTAAATGTCTGTTCACGCCGCACTCCACCACCAATCATAGCAAATCTCAGCCATCACAATTATTTGTCTCAGAAACCAGCAGATCGTGAAACAATGGATGTGTGCAATCTTAACTTCCTATCAGATAAATATCCATTCCATAGCATCATCAACCATCATTCGCCCACAGTCCGACTGGAAACCTCATCGCCTGTCGAGACAGACCGACCGACCGAACTACAGCCCTACAGTGCAAGTTATGCTGTCTTCCACAAAACGTTTCCGTTTCCCACGAAGCTCCGAGTTCCTTTTCGCTTTTCCTGTTCAACAACCCGCCAGCGAACCGACCCTCCGTCCCATTCGACCGGGAGTGATGACTTAATTCACTCACGACCACCCTGGGCTAAGAGCCCTCCGTCGCGTCGGCTTGCCCTGTGTTTTCCCAAGAACAAGGCGAGCGAGTTAATACAGACTAACCCACAGACAGTCGCAGGAGAGATTGCCTGGCGCAAACATTTCAATTCACGTCGGAACAACGGCCAACGACACGGGATGACACGGTGAAATCCTCTGCTCAGCATGATGAGACTGTATGTGTGTTATGTATGGATGTTATCATTATCGTCTAATAATGCGTCGTTCTCGTCTGCTGTGGCTTCCACGCTGGGCCGATGCATGTGAAGATCGGGAGAAGGCCTTCCGTTTGTCCTTCACACTGGTTCCGAACAGCAGGCGGATCAGAAGCTAAAGAGAGGGAGAGAGTCAGCTATTCACTTCATAGATCGGCCTCCCAGGTAGGCAGTCGGAAAGCTGCAATTCATTGTTATATGCGTTGATGGGCCCGGTATTCTGCTTTTCATTCGGATTTACCGAAAGGATGTCAGAGCCATGCCTCCACTGACTGTGATTCATATTCATCCGATGCATTCCGGTAGAGGATAAAGCTGGTGAAAGTGGATGTGAGTTGGACTTTGCCCTTGCCGGATGATGTAGTTTGTTGATGGAAATCCGGGGATCCCGGGGTTTTCTTTGCTCGGTGGCTTTCCTCTTCCCGGGCCAACAAGGCCGGATGAGAGTCATTTACCGACATGATGCGTCAGATTATCCGGATTGGTGCCTTGAATCCGAAATGCCCGGACGGGTGTTGAAGCCATTCGTTGGTTGGCTTTTGAGAGTAAGATAAACGAGATGTAGGAGATTCCGTGAGCGATGATGTGAGCTTCGGTACGACGTTGACCGGGGTTGGAGATAATGAAGTCATTTTTGCTTTTTAAGTATGGGCACACGAGGCCGGCCTTTTCGGTGAAACCGGTAGCAGTACGTGACCATTGTGGCAAGTAGCTGCTGACCGCGATTGGGAGATGGTTATCGTCGCGACAAGACGAACACCCACTTGTGGCTGGCAGCAGCTAATGAACGTGATCCACCAAAGGGTACGGTGGAAGGTTAGAACGTGGAAAACGGAACTTCGCGGTGGCTGGATGGGGCCCGGGAGGTTAGTACGTGGCGGTGTATTGTGATAAATCGGCAGATCTCATTTGGTTTGTTAATTGGATGGAACGTGGTGAGCTATGGAGGTCGAATTGAGAGGTGTGCTTCTGAGGCGCAGTGGAATAACAATATTATGGAACGTTTACGTTTTAAGTACAAATAGCATCATCCTATATAAAATGCAGTCTAGCATATTTTTGACATATATTTGTTTTAGTTCTGAGTCAGTTACGATCCGTTCATTTAGGAGGTCCTATATTATTGTATGGTATGAAGTGGATATTTGTTTTTATAATCCAGCAGCGTTGGGTTGAGTGAAGCATGGTACTTTTACTAGTAGAAAAATACATTTCATAGACGGACGATGAACGATGGATGGACTCTTTTCCAACAAAAAGACGTTTAACCATGATGGTCCTCATAGCTGGCAATATTACTGGCACGAGCTGTGCAAAGACCCGGTGGTTAAAATGAGTCGGAACATTGATGATTTGGGAAGCATTTTGATTTCGAGGAAAGCTTTCTGGCTGGCCTGGATCTCAACGAGGATAAATTTGGGGAATTACTTTGAAATGCTTGAGCTTGTGGGTTCGGATTTCATTTCCCAGTAAGCTAATACTGCTCCACACAATTCTTAGTTGTCTTAAACCTGGTTTGCTGATATAAACATAGTGGTTCTCGAGTGGCCAGCTTATTCTCGGAATATTAATCCCATTACAAGCCTTTGGTCCATTCTTACTCGTCATGTTCAAGAAAACGACAAACAATTTGACTACACAATGCTGGGAATAGATCAGGCTGTATACGCTGGAAATTGAAATTTTGCGAAAAAACTACTAAGTTTCTCTTGTACAGGGATGCCATATTCACAGACATGTCTGTAAATTTGCAGACTTTTCATTTTTGATGCAGACTTTTCCAATGATACAGACATTTAGCAGACATTTTATTTAAGTTGCAGACTTTTACAGACATTTGAATATTTATTTAATCTTAAATAAGAGGTATTTCTAAAGTTCGGATTTAAAACGTAGAAGGATCAGAACAGTATTGTAGATACGGTAAGAAGCTTTGTTGAAATATTTTTTTTAATTTCGTAGGTATCATTTAAAGTAAAAATCCTTGAAGAAACGAAAGCGGTGATAATATGGAGCCCCTACTTATGGTAGTGTTCAATCCCATGCGAAAAATTATTGTCAAAGCGTTGGTTATATTGGTCTTTGCCACTTAGTCACAACGAAAATCAAGGTTCACAACAATACAAATCATATTTGAGAGACTTACCGTAAAAAGGGGTTGCTGAATATTTGCTCTAAAGCCCAGTCGGTTGCCACTCGGTGGACAGAACAACTGTAAAAGTTCTAAGCTATTGAAATTAATCCTTAAACTCTGAATTTTCCAACGTACTACTAAATGCATCATTTCAGTATATTTGTACTAGGGATTAAGAAATATATCCCTGAATTAGTCCTAGATTCCTAGAAGTATAAAAAGAAAAGACCCACAATTTAGGGTACATCATGGAAAGTTTAGGAGACGACTTCCCAGAGCTTCGGGAAGATAATTCCCGATGAAGAGACTTCCTCAAAACAAAAAACTTCACTGATGGCTAGGTAGATCCTTCTAAGAAGTATTGGAAGCAAGCAGTCCAAGCAAGAAGAACCTTCAAAAATTCCGGACCGAACATTATTGAAGTTTAAAATCATACTGTCCAGAATTTCAGGGCAGAACTTCCCCAAGAACCAGGAGAGGACTTATCAGAGCATAAGAAGGAAGTAGAGGGTAGAGGACTTCTTTGAAGTTAGGAAATTTTCAGAGATTTTGGAGTTCATCCCAGAAATTCAAGATTGAACTACTAAGAAGTTCAGAAAAAAAACCTCCCCAAATTTTAGACGGGAACTAACCAGGAAAGGCACCACCAGGAAGCACCTTTAATTTCTCAAAATATCAGGAAAAAAGTTCCTTAGTGCTAGACAGAGGAGAACATTCCAAAAGTTCAGAATAGAGATTTCTCAAAATTCAAAAGTTCAGAATAGAGATTTCTCAAAAGAGATTTCTTCAAAATTCGCTGTACGTTGTATGTCTGTCCCAGGCATTAAGACTGCAAGGTGTACTTTGGACCCAGGGGTCCTACAACAGTGAACTAATTTCAAATCGCTAGTTGCATATTAACTGTTGCTCAAACTGTGTATTACAAAATGCCAGAGGTACACTGCACCTCGCACCATAAAGAGAGCGACATAAAGAGAGAATGAGAACTTCTCGAAGTTCAGAAAATCCCAGATGTTCAGGTAGATACTTTTGATAAAATCAGGAAGAATCTTTCCAGAAGTATAGGGGGAGCTTTCTAGTAGTTCAAGCAGGAACTTCTCAGAAATTCAGGAATAAACTTCCCCGAAGTTCAGGAGAATACTCCCCTGAGATTCAGAAGAGAACATCTCGGAGGTTCAGAAAAGAACTTCCCTTAAGTTCAGGAAGAAACTTCTTACAACTTTAAGAAGCATTTCCTAGAAATTTTGGAAAGTACTTTCCCAAAGTTTTGCGGAAATTTTCCTCGTAATTCAGGATGGGACTAATCAAAAGTTTAGAAAGTAACTGTGTTCAGGAAAATACTTACCAAATGTTTCTGGAGGGTAAGGTTGGATTCTTGAATGTGAATTTCGAAGAAAATAAGAAGTGACTGCCAGGAAGTTCATGAGCAATTTTATCTGAAGTTCAGGAGGAAACATACAATCCAAGAAAAGGATGCAAAAACGTTTATATAATCACACATATAACGAAAATGGCATAACTCGCTCTCTTATTACGTCTTCTCGTTGAAAGAAGCCTAATTTTGTAAAAAAAAAATTACAGACTTTTATAGACATTCCCAGACATTTCAAATTTTTATCACAGATATTTGAAAAAAATATCTGGCATCCCTGCTCTTGTATTTGTTTTTATTTGTTCGTTAATTTGCAAGGCTCAGACGTTTGTTACACTTTACAGAGCCGATAATCAATATTGTTATTAACAATGCATTTCATTTTGGAGTAGGTAAGTGGGGTGCCAATTACTCGTGGCTGAAGGTTAATGGGTCACATTATCATTTGGAAAGGGCTAGGTAACTTATTTCAGGTATTAGTTGCTGCTCATGGTTGCAACATCCACCAAATCCTCTGTCCCTGTAGTCCCTTTCGGGAACTAAGCCACAGATGGGTGACCACAGCTGGCTGGGCAGCTACAAGTAACACGAAAACAATTGGATAGTATAACTGGTATACAATGGCAGGGAATTTATTAGACTGGAGGGGATGACATTACACTCTTAGATCAGACAAACAAAGAGAGATTACGCATTCCCAAACCATCTCTTACCTCACGGAAGGGCCACTAGGATATCCAATAGTCGTGCTCTGGAGGCATCATTATCCGGGCAATGCCAAACTGTGTGAGCGATGTCATCATAACCGGTTCCACACTTATACATATATTGCAATCGACAAGGTTAATTTTGTAGAGATGTGCGGCTAGCGAGTAGTGGTTGGACATAAGTCTTGACATCACACGAACGAAACCCCGACTTACATCTAGAGCTTTGAACCACAATCTGGACGAAACATTTGGAATAATGGAATGTAACCACCAGCCAAGAAAATTACTTGTCCAATCGTTTTGCCAACTTTGAAGAGAACTCTAACGTACTAATGGGAAAAATTGATCATGTGAAAATATTCTTTCAAAAATCTCGCCTTATTGTGTGCTCACCTCTGCTAGAGAGTCCGCTTTCTCATTGCCTGGAATTGAGCAAAGTGAGGGGACCCAAACAAAGTTTATCGTAAATGATCTTTCGACCAAACATTTCTGAGCTTCTAATGTACACAGATAAAAAGAAACATTGAATTTTCTGCGTTATCTAATGCACATAAAGGGATTGCTAGATTTCGGGGATGGGATAATGGGATGTTTCATGAAAATTTAAGCCTGATAGCGCCTGAATCTAGCCTCTTGTATGAAAGATTTCAAACATTGTTGTATGGCACATGAAACATTGCAAAACATTCTTTGTGTACGCCTCTTTTGGCTTGGATTTTTTGATTGGGAAACTAGGAGAATTTAAAATTAACACTTAATATTTAAATTCTCCTAGTTTCTTAATCACAATCGTTCTACTAATACGCTCATTTTTTTTTTAAATAATGTTTAAAAAAAGATGAAAGTTGGATTTTTTTTTAATAATCATTCATTTGTACAGGCTCAATCGAATTAACTTTACGGAGCTAAATTTTCATACTTTTATACATCATTTATCTTAGAACTAAAGTTAGGAGGATAGAGCCGATTACTCGCGGCCGCCTCGAGGTTAATAGGAATAACAAATTACGGATGAGAAAGAGGGTGGGAATTCAAAGTATGGTTTACATAACACATTAAATTCAAATTCTAAATTATTAAAACACTTATAACTATACAATTTTCTTTTGACTTGATCATTTTTTGAAAAAGAAAAAAAAACACACACACATACACAGATAAAAAAACTTAAAGTAAACATACAGGTTAAACTTACTACAATCTAAGGCTAATGGAAGTCAAAAACACATAAATGAGTTTCATGTACTCCAAATCACGTACAGCCAAAATATCTCGAATTGGCTCATTGGGTTGTCTACCTCGAGCCCGAAGGGAATCATAAAACTCAGATCTGACTCCACGATGTTCAGCACAAGAACAAATAACGCGATCTGCGTCCTGATAGCCTTGTCCACACTCACAGAGATTGCTGTCGCTCAGCCCAACCCGGTATAAATGAGCGTTCAAAGAATAATGATTGGACATGAGGCGAGACATGATACGAATGAAGTCTCAACCCACATCCATCCCGCTAAACCAAGATTTATTCGACACCTTTGGGATGATGGAATGTTGCCATCGCCCCAAATCTCCTATATTCCATCTATACTGCCAGCTGACGAGTGACTGTTGACGAAAAATAGGGAAAAAAAACCGTTGAAGGAGATTTGTCGATCACAAATATCGCCTTCCATAGCGCCCACCTTTGCAAGCGAGTACGCTTTCTCATTGCCCGGAATCGAACAATGAGATGGGGCCCATACAATGGTGATGATGAAAGAACGCGAAGATAAAGCACTTAGAAGCTCCTGTATTTTCATGAGAAAATACGAGGAGTGCTTTACCGGCCTCAAGGAGCGAATAGCCTCTATAGAACTGAGACTATCCGTGAAAATGAAGTACTGATCCGGTGTTAATGAGGCAACAATTTCTAGCATAAACTGTATTGCCGCTTATTCAGTGACTTAAACGGAACAATGAGCTTGAAGTTTACGATTGGCGCTATAAATTTCATTAAATATACCAAATCCTGCTGACTCTTCTATCAATGATCCGTCAGTTAAAAACGATTTAGTGGAATCAACTTGGCCAAACTTTGAAGGCAAATATAACAGGAGCAATCATAGGACGATGATGCTCTGAGATTCCATGGAGCTCCTGCTTCATGGATAAATCAAAATGAACCGAATTGTCGAAATCGGAGAAGCAAACACGATTGGAAATGTTCGGCGAAGGGCTGACATCCTGTGTTATGTACAAATGGTACAAGGTCATGAAGCGGGTTTGAGGATTCAACTCAAGGAGCTTCTCAAAATTTTCGATCACCTGGGGGTTCATAACTTCACACCTGGTGAGGATCCGGAGAGATAATTCTGAAAACCGATCCGAGAGTGGCAACATGCCAGCCAGCACTTCAAGACTCATGGTGTGAGTCGAGTGCGTGCAACCTAACGCGATACGAAGACACCGAAACTGAATACGTTCCAGTTTTATGATGTGCGACCCAAGCGCTGAATGAAAACAAAAACTACTTTATTCGATAACCGACAAAATCGTTGTCCAGTACAACGTTAGAAGATCTTGCGAATGAGCTCCCCACCAGGTCCCGGTTATTGTGCAGAGAAAGTTGATCCTTTGCTGGCATTTTCGCTTCAGATACTCAATGTGGTGCTCTTATCATCCAGGTGCACGTAGAATCGAACCAGACCCCAATATATTTGAAAAACATGAATTATTGGCTTACCCCAAATTTGAAGCTTCGGTTGTGCAGGGTGATGCTTCCTAGAAAAAACTACCAACTCAGTTTTCTCCGTAGAGAATTCGATACCTAGCTCTAGAGCCCAAGTAGACAAATTGTCTAAGGTATCCTGTAAGGGTCCTTGCAGATCGACCCCATTGGGTCCCGTGACAGACACTACGCCGTCATCTGCAAGTTGTCTCAACGTACAATTGTCACCTAGACAACCGTCAATGTCTTTGACATAAAAATTATACAAAAGGGGGCTTAAACATGATCCCTGGGGGAGACCCATGTAGCTAAATCGTGAAGCTGTAGAGGTTCCATGAGAGAAGCTCATATGTTTTTCTGACAGCAAATTGTACAAAAAAATATTCATTAATGGTGAAAAGCCACAAGCGTGGAGTTTATCTGAAAGAACTTCAACAGATACTGAATCAAAAGCCCCCTTTATGTCCAAGAATACAGAAGCCATTTGCTCTTTTTTAGCAAAAGCCAACTGAATATCTGTGGAAAGACACGCGAGACAGTCGTTCGTTCCCTTATCCCTATGGAAACCATACTGAGTATCTGAAAGCAGGTTGTTCGTCTCAACCCATTTGTCCAGACGGAAAAGGATAATTTTCTCCAACAACTTTCGAATTCAAGATAACATAGCGATGGGTCGATAGGAGTTGTGGTCGGACGCGGGCTTACCAGGTTTTTAGATGGCAATAACAATCATCCAGTACAGTGTTGATATCCAGAAGCTGATTAAACAAGTACAACATGCGCCTCTTAGCGACGTCTGGGAGGTTTTTGATCAAGTTGCACTTGATCCGAAAGGAGTGCGAGAGAGAGTTTTACCATAGAAAAAGGTTGGCTGAACTCATCTATCGAATTCTCGGTTTCGCGAGGAATGATTCGTGCCGGCACCGAATCTGGACAAACTTTTGGCGTGAATTCGAGGATCCGTTGGTCCGAGTACTGCTTGCTGGCGTTTATCGCGATAGCCCATCCTCAAATCGTCACGAGTATCCGTGTTTCTAGGCCTTTATGAGGCTCTTAAGTTCGCGTTCGAGAGCCGTGTATACTTCCAAGTGCTCAGGTGTTCCACATTTACGGTAAATTCTACACGCCTCGGACTTTTTACGGTAAACCTCGCTGCATTGCTGAACTCACCATGGAGAAGGAGGTTTCCTGCCAAATGACGTTCCTGGAACTGGTCGAGTTTAAGCTTGAAGCGCGCTGTCTAAGATCTCCAAGTTGGAGAGGAATTTATGTTGCTCAAGCGATGGAAGCTCTTCTACCGTCGTTACAGGTTGATCAAAACCATAACCGTACGCTGGCACCGTACGCTTAACTCCACTTATAAAGTTCTGCGCAATCTCTGGCTGCAGCTTCTTCTGTACGGAAACCCACTTTTTCTTCATGACTTCCTCAAATTTGACCACCAATGTATGCTTCTGTAGTGCATCATAATAGAAATTTTTTTTTCGATGGGTTTTAGTTCCGGTGCATTGGGGTTCATGGCCTTCGGTACGGAAGTGAGCCCGTTGGCTTCTCCAAGACAACATTTCTGGCACGAAGCTAGATCCGGACAGAAGATCGAAGGGCCCTCTTGTGGCTTCTACAGAGGAAGCAGACGCTTCTGTCAACACTCCTTGAGGTAGATCGCCCCATTTACAGTCGCGGTTGTCACTAACTGCGCATTTCGTTTGCTACATGAGTAGATCGCTTTCCAAATCATGTATTTCTTGGCATAATTTGAAAGTTTTTGCTTCCTTACTTCCTCTGGAACATCGAACTTGAGCTGAACGGTGGAGAGCAGCGCCCCGGAAGCTGCCGGAAGTCCGCCTTGATGTAAGTCTTATCATCCATGATGAGACAATGAGGCTTCGTCAGCATTGGGATTCAACATGGACTAGACTAGCTTGAACAGATTCAACATTTTGAACACATCGCTCACCGAAGCATTGGAATTCCGCTTAAACGCTTTTACGACACGCTTGTGATCCTGGTCACTTATAGAACATCCATTCTTCTTCCCTTTATTACTCAGAGTTTCGCAGTAACGTTTAATCATACGACTCACCGTTGACTGCACGATTCCGAATTGTTTTCCGATGTTCCGATGAGAGAGTTGAGGATTTTCCAGGTGCTTGCGCAAAATCAATCCGCGACATTACCCGCAATGCCCTCTTTTCTCGGGTGACAGCGATAAAAGTCAACAACAAAAACACTCCTAACTACTTCTACAAAAATTTTCAAGAGAAAATACCCAATGCACAGTGGTAAAAAAGTGCCCGAATCGCGAAATAATTCTATATCTCAGCTTGGAGTGGAACGATTTCGGTAAATGTTACTTTTAAGGGATGATCCATTAATTATGTCACGCAGTTAGGGGGGGGGGGGGGGGGGTCGGTGTTTATAAAAAGTCATTTTTTGCGTGACATAATTAATGGACGTTTCATTTCTTGAAGGAAAATTTCCAAGGAATCGAGTGGAACTGGTCTCATTGAATCGATTTAAGTTGTATCGATTGAAATTTTTTATTGAAATGCTATTCAAAATGGTTACGCCCTTTTTAAAACTGACTCTTGAGTCACAAAAATCTTTGTTGGCGCGTAAAATGCTCAGTCTCTTAAGCCAAACGCGTATGCAAAGTTTTATTCAAATAAAAATATATCGGAAATAATTTTCCACATTTCCAGGTCATTTCTAATGGAAACACTAGCCGGAAACTGTCAAAATGTGAGTAAAAGAGACGGGGAGAAGCAGGATGAATGCGAACAAGTTCATTGCATTCATTCGTGCCGTCAGCTCTAAGCACCTGAACAGTATAAAGTAGGCAGGACCCGCAGGAGACAGTATTTTAACGAATTCATTAAAAGCCGTTTGAGCGGTGCCATGTTTTAATGATTGTTTTTTTTTCGAAAATATTTGTCGAATCAGGGTAAAATGTGCTACATCTTCGTTTTAAGAGCCGTTCGGTGAACAAAACCAAAACCAATTAATTGTCCAGAAAACTTTACATAGGACTAGCATAGTTTTATTGATCGTGAGTCACACAGAGCAAAGAAATTTCTGAATAACATAACAATATAAGGGGAATCAGGGTAAAATCAGCCATATCTTCATTCACAAAGCGGTAAAACTAACTCCAATCAAGTCTCCAGGAAATTTACATGGGACTTACTTAAAATCAGCGATATCTTCATTGAAATAGCCGTTCGGTTTATGAAACCAACTCCAATCGATTTTACAGGCAATTTTACATAGGACTAGCCTTATTTTGTTGCTCTTGAGTCAAACCGAACAAATCAATCTCTGAATAAGCCAAAAATAGTAGGGGAATCGGGGTAAAATTGACCATATCTTCGTTCACAGAGCTGTGCGGTAAACGAAACTAACTTCAATCAATTCCTCAGCAATTATACAAAGGACTAGTTTTAATTTATCGATCTTGAGTAACTTCGACCAAATAAATTTTTGATAAACACAAAACTATTGGGAAATCAGGGTAAAATCAGCCATATCTACGTTCACATAGTCGTGTGGTGAATGAAACAAATTTCGATCAATTTTTCAGAAAACTTTAAAAAGAACTAGCATTATTTTATCTTGAGTCACACCGAGCAAAGAAAATAGTGAAAAACATGAAAATATTAGGGGAATCAGGGTAAAATCAGCCATATCTTCATCCACAGTGCCGTGTGGTGAACAAAACCCACTTCAAAAGATTTCGCTGGAAATTTCACAGGACTAGTTTTATTTTGTTGATCTTGAGTAACACCAAGCAAAGAAATTTCTGAACAACAAGGAAATGTTAGGGGAACCTGGGTAAAATGAGCTCTTTTGCTCCCCAAGCAGTCCCGAGCGGCCAATGAGACCACGTCCATTTGATTCCTTGAAAACTTTCTTTCAAGTTTAGGAAACATTTACAGAAATCGTTCCAATTTAAGCTGAGATATAGAATTCTTTCGCGTTTCGGGAACTTTTCGCCCATTGTGCAATGGGTAATTTTCTTCAGCGTTTTTTGGATTTAGTTTTAGTTAGGACACGTTCAATAGCACCACGTAGTGAGTAAATTCAGGACTGCTATCCACCAACCGAGAGGCCTTGATCTACTGAATAACTTTGCTTAAGACTGCAACTTTCCATAAGGGCAGGATCTCGAAATCTTCAATGTTGTAACCAATTTATACAAACAGTTTGCATGCCAGCAAGCGTCACCTACCGAGCCAACTCTGAATAAATTAGACCACCACAATCCAGCTCTTGTTCTTCCCAATAAATTTCCTCAAGGCATCATGAAACTTTTCTTATCTTATCTTTATTAATTAAGACTTTCAGCCTGAGGCTGGTTCGTCTCTTACCATGAAACTATTAAGGCCTGTACTCGAAGAAAATGCACCAGAAAAAGTGTTCGCCAAAAAATTATTTTAAGTCGGAATTTCATGAAACTTTCTGGGGATAAATAAATACATATGGATTATGTTTCAGATAAATAACTTTATTTAATTTTCTTTCCATCGCTGAAAACCTGCACCTTGCCCTTAAGACCCTTCATTATTTTTCGTTCAATACACTATGGTCCAGATCACGAATTTACGAGGAAACATGCTCCCAGCGCCTAAACTTGAAACTTTACAGCAAAGTGATGTTCTACAACATGGTTTTTATCACTTAGGCCCATTTTTGGATGTAAGTTAAATTTAGGGTGGTCCCCATTTTCATGGAAATACAAAAACTAAGTTTTTTATTTGCAGAAATAGACGTTTACATTCCTGGGCAAAGTTGTAGCGCAAAAAAAATCATGGGATTTTCATATATACACTTTTTGTAACTTAAAAACTTGCCGATTCGGAGCAATTTTCCCTCATCAACTTAGGGTGTACCAAAAAGGTCGTAACACATCTTTACGGTGGGAATTGAAATAAAAAAGTTAGGGCAAAAAAAAACATTTTTTTATGGTACACCCTAAAGTTGATGAGGGAAAAATAAAAAAAGTTAGTTTTTGTATTTCCAAGAAAATGGGGACCACCCTAATTTTAACCAACATCAAAACATAAACCTTAGTGATACAAACCATGTTGTAGAACATCACTTTGTTGTAAAGTTTCCTCGTAAATTCGTGATCTGGACCATAGTGCAATGGTGGAGCCGACCTTTTTGGTCACATTTATACATTCTTTCTTCAACTCCAGCTCGTTCTTAAACACCTTGGACGATTTTCGAACTTTAGCCTTCATTATGGCCCAAGATCTTTCCACCGGACGAATCTCTGGTGAACTCGCGGGGTTGGCGGTTTTTGACCAATCCAACGTCGATCGCGAGTAATGGCATGATGCCAGGTCTAGCCAAAATATTGTCTCGCCTCCGTGGGATCGCAGGAAGGGCAACAGACGCTTCTGGAGGCACTCGGTGCGGTAAATTTCACGGTTGATGGTACCCGTTGTGATGTACGGTTTACTCAGTTTACCGCATTGGTATACGGCCTGCCAGAGCAAGTATTTTTTGGCGAATTTTTACACATTGTCTTCCGGAACATCAAACCGTGATTTGGCAACGTAGAACTCCAACCCCAGAATCTGATTTGCGTCTGCCTTGATGTAGGTTTCATCATCCATAACCTCACACACCGGTTTCATTAACCACTCTCGATACAGCTTCCTTGAGCGGGATTTGGCCGCCGTGTTTTGTTGATCACGCCGGTTCGGTGCCTTGCGGACCTTGAATACACGAAGTCCAACTCGTGTCATGGTTTACTGAACGCACCAAGCGGAACACTTTGCCTTCAGAGCCGCGTCGCAAATCGAAAGGTTCGGATTACTCTTGAAATAATCCAACACGTTCGGGGCTTCACAGGGTCACCTGTCTTTGATTTTCTTCCACTTCCAGCCCACCGCTCGATCGTCTGGGACTCCTTAAACGGTTTTACCACCCGAGACACAGTTGTCTTTTGACGAAGTGCAAAATTCTCCGGCAATTTTGTTCTTGTTTCGATGACATCTCAATAACCACTGAACCGATTGTTATGAAATTTTGCACATGTAAACTATTCACTCACACAAACAAGCTATACCCAGATTTTCATCAATTTTTACCCACGGGCAAAAAAGTTACACACGGATAAAAGTGGTTGCGTCGTTTTTCAGTACAGGCCTTAGATACTATTCTGGTGAAATCACAACAATATTACGTGTTGTATTATATTAAGTTTCAGCGCACCTATCCCCAGGTACATATCGGTTGATCAAGCGAATGACAGAAAATGCAGGTAAGATGTTTCTCTTTTTAGCTTCCAGTGTACTCTAGTTCGTTTAACGGTAAGTATCCGCGATAACTTTAATCGTCCACTCTATCCGACAATCAAGATTACTCTGCTCTTGCGTTTTATGTTTTGCCTTAACCTAGCTAATATTGGTCGGTCGAGTATGATCGGGTACAGCGCTGCCAGTACGCCGAAATAAAGTAGCGCAAGTAGGCTGATAGTCCGGGAGCTGCTGAGAAATCGCATGCAATTTAGTTGTGCTTTTGCTATAATCGACCAGTGGTGCATTTTTTTCGAGTACAGGCCTTAGATGCATACAAGAATATGCATATGTCACAATATGTCGCAATATGTCACAAAAATATTACACGTTGTAACTATATTAGTTTCCTCAAAAATCATGCACTGGTACATATCTTGAAAAAGCGAATGAAAGAAAATAGAGATAAATAACATGTCGTCTGTTTTTTGCTTGCAGTTTAAACTATTTTCTTGATTTTGATGGATTAATTAGAAATCCGCGTGTTTGTTCATTTTGCCCATCATAAAAACCATCAGCCTTGGCAGCGTTAAATGTTTCGTCGCCGGAAGATAAATGCATAGAAATGTTATGACATTATTCCCACTGCCTGTTCGCTTTTATGTTTTTTCCGTATATTCATAATGAAAAATGTAAAACGTCGCCGAAAAAAATGTTAAAACGCAGCACGCTTACCCCCACTGGCTCCACCACGCGCTGTTGCAACCGTGCTCAGAAAAGCCCTCCTGTCCTTCCCGAACCAACCGAAATAGGAAGAATAATGGCCTAGTCATAACGCACTTTCTTCCTAATAAATAAACGTCCACATGCGGAAACGTTGCAGCACACGCTTCACCGTGTGGAAAACTAGTTTTTGCCTGCCTCGTTCCTCCCGACAGCTCCACTGAATCCATTCCGACCCGTCGTGGTGGATGTCGAGGTCAGAATCGGATGTGGACAAACCGAGCGAGAGCGTGTGTGTGTACATGGCATCGATACGTCTACCCCATGGTTATGGCCATCGTTGAAGGGCCAAGCCTTAACTAGAACTGCAACGACGAACGAGCGGCACAATGTTGTGAGTAGTTGCGCTGCGGCTCGGTACTAATTGACAAGCGGTTCTGCAACATTCTTGCCAGATGAGCCCTTTCAATGCTGCCGGGGCTTCAGTTGGCGGAGTTTAAACCCTGAGATTTTTTTGGGCAAAATATGGTCCACCACTATTTGTGAATGCTTCTTCATTGTTTCTAATATTCGAACATTTGCAATTACCCACTTTCAAGAGCATATTTTCCAACTCACTTCACCGCGTAACCAGTGAGTAATTTACTGTCAGAGCACCCCGGCTGTTTTCTAGAATCTGACTGCTCGCTCGTGCCATACGGCAAAACAATTTGAATTCGGTCACGACTATATGCCCTCCAACGGCGGGCGCCGAGCGTTTTCGGGGTTTCGCTCGAATGGTTTCGCTGCTTGACGCATTCCGCTAACCGACCGGCTGAAAGTTTCAAGCATCCAAGTAATTTCTGGGCTTTTTCAACGACGACGACGACGACGACGACGACGACAATGGCCAAGTGTCATCCCTGTGTCAACACTGTGCCGGTAGATACTCAGACGACACTTGAGCATTGCACAAGTCATGCAGCGAATAAAAAATAGTCGGTCTTTAGCGAATAATTGCACAGTACACTCCGAACAGCGAGTTCCAATATCAGCCGAGACCGGCGGCATGTTCTATTGAATAAGTACCCAATCAATTACTCGATAGGTTGCCTGCCTCTTGAGAGATGCATTAATGCACTGCGATGAGTTGATCGAGAGGGAGCTGATGACATACGATGGCCATTCTTTTTTTGCCTTCAATGTTCTAAACAATCGATTCGATTGAAGAAGATGTCGCAGCTTTTCGTTAGTCATGATTGAGTCATTGTTAGTGGGATGAGATTTGAAACTTTGTATCACTCAGTTCTGTAAGAAGGAATTTTGCGCGAAAAAGTGCAAACTGTTCATCGAAAACTCACGACAAAGTTCCACTGTTATTCAAGAGTATTGATGCAAACTTGTGCAAGTAAGAAATAAATATCCCCAAACTGAAGTTTCATTTTCCAAGAGGATAAATATTACTGCGAACTTTATCTACACACTTTGCCTGAGCCAGATGGAAGACCCCGAGTCAGTAATTACTTCCAGTTACTGCACAGCTTACAGAGAATCCTGATTCCTGCTACCCAGAAGTTGGAAGTTTATTCCTCCGCTCGAGAACGGAGAGTTTCGAAAAAGCAATCATAATTAACAACTCATCGCGTCTAATCAAAGTTAATGGAAATTCTTACCTTGCCCTAGGCAACAAGCAAAATTCTTCGCTAAACAATGGCAATACGATGTGCCCTATCGGGCATATATCCGACCGCAAAGTGCACTTTAACTCATTCCGCTCACCATCCCGTTGCAACGTGCAAATCATGAGTTTAATTTACTGTGAGCATCTACGTAACACAGAGAGATAATAAAAAAAGTGCATCGTTTGCATGCTAACCCATATATGCAGCCTTACGTTGGCTGGCCATTTTGCATGCAGTACATGCAAGCACAATCAAGTCTCTATAAATTACTCACTGACTAGTCGGTGACCAAGTACCGTCAGTAGCATAGGTGTAGCCATGTATATTTGGGTGGGCATAGAGCCATAAATGTTATGTGCATTTAACTTTCAATAAAAAAAATTAAGGCAAAATACACAGAAACAAAAATTTAATTAAAATTTCCCCTCGTTCACTTCCAAGCCAAAGGAGGTATAAACAACGAAAATTGTTTGCAATCTCTCATGCACCATACAACAATGTTTGCAATCTTTCATACAACAGGCTAGATTTAGGCGTTATCTGGCTTATTTTTACATGAAATAATTTTCTGCCAAATCTAGCATTCCCTTTATGATAACGCAGAAAATTCAATGTTATCTGTGTAATCGAAAATATTAGTTGCTCTCGTGTTTTTTCAGTAAAATTGAATGTTTAAATCGTGATATTGCAATTCAATGACTTGAATCCCGGTCTAGAAGAGTCCCTGTCGGCTGCGACAAATAGAGGTAGGGCAGGGAACGACTTAATCAGGGCTGACTGTTATTATCAGTTGTTTGGAACCCAAGCAACACAGGTTGTATTAAACAAGTTGAATGTGCTGTTAAATGACAAAAACTGTATAATACTTAATTGCATACTTTAATATACCGCAAAAAGCGCAAAAAGTGAAAGCGTATAAAACATAAAATGGAAAACAATTATCCTCATACCAAATATATAATATCGCCAAGCGTGGGATTTGAACACCAGTCCTTGGCGTGATAGGTTTGTAGCTTCTTTGCTAAGCTAACTCAGATTGTTGAAAAGTAAAATCTGAGTATCTATGATATGCTTCCCGTAGGCAGTGAAACCACTATTTTCATCGTAAGAGAAAAACGAAAACGTTTTGCAAAACATGGTTGGTGTAATGAAATTTCAACAGTATATAGAACTACCCAGCAAATCTTTTCTGTTTTTGTATTATAAACTAGCTGAACCCGGTGCGTGCGCTGATACGCTTGCAACTAAATGAAGGAAAATTTATTGTAACTGCCCAGACAACCACAAGTCATGTAACAGTGTTGAAATACTATCGTATATTCCTATATTTTTAGTCAAAATCGCAATAACTTGTGGCCTTTATCGTATTATGTTTAAGTTAAATCGTAAAGAATGCATATTTTCGACTTCTCTGCGATACGTCATTTATTCATCGTACTGTGTCACAAACTAAATCGGATATACATCGCTAACCTTTTTAAATCGAATTTGTTATTACAGATTCAATCGCATATGATATCAAATAAACTCGTTTAAGAAAACAATGAAATTTGCACGTATATGGCCTCCAATTTTGTAGATATAAACCATAATTTTGCATTGTATACGATTTGTTTACTTACATATGTGATTGTATATCACAAAAACAACTTTCAATATACGTGCATTTTGGTTGTCTGGGTGGCACTTTTATGGTTTTTTTTTCGGAATGAGTTTTTTTTTCTTGAATAAGAGTTTTTTTTCTTGAATAAGCAGGGGTTCAAACTTCGATCAAAAAATGCTTCTTACGCGAGAAATACACGTTTTGTGTTCAAGTATCCTGGATAACTCTCATTTTTGGTAGAAATTTGTGTTTCATTTGAATGGGAGCCCTCCCTTCCAGAGGGGGTGGTTTTTCAAACCACCATACAATGATTGCCTGCAAAACCCCCCACATGCTAAATTTGATTCGATTTGCTTGATTAGTTCTCGAGTTATGAAGAAATTTGTGGCTCATATGTATCAGAGCCCCCCTTCCTGAGAGAGTAGGGGTCATTTGAACCTTTCCCAGCCCCAAAAACCCCTTCATATAAATTTTCATGTTGGTCGGTTCAGAAATTTCCGAGAGACCCTTATGTCTGACAGGCAAACAGACAGACAGAAATTCATTTTTATGTATATAGAAATCTACCCTGCAAAAACCTCCACATGCCAAATTTGGCTCCATTAACTTAATAAGTTCTCGAGTTATGCTGAAATTCGTGTTTTATTTGTATAAGAGACCCCTCCTTCAGTGAGCGGAGGAGTTTCAAACCACAATAGAAACATTTCTTGCCTTCAAAAACCTCCGCATGCCAAATTTGGTTCCATTAACTTTATAAGTTCTCGAGTTATTCAGAAATTTGTGTTTCATTTGTATGGAAACCCCCCCTCCCGCTCCCTTCCAGATGGTGGAGGAGTCTCAAACTTCCATAGAAACATTTATCTCCTCCAAAAACCTCTTCATGCCAAATTGGGTTTCATATGCTTGATTAGTTCTCGAGTTATGCAGAAATTTGTGTTTCATTTGTATAAGAGCCTTCCTCTTACAGAGGGCGGAGAGGTCTCGATTTACCTTAGAAACATTTCTTGCCTTCAAAAACCTCTACCTGCCAAATTTGGCTCCATTTACTTGATTAGCTCTCGAGTTATGTAAAAGCTTTTGTTTCATTTGTATGGGAGCACCGCCTTCCAACCTAACAGAGAGAGAGGAGGAGCCCCAACTATCGTAGAAACATTTATTGCCTTTAAAATCACCGCATGCCAAATTTGGTTCCATTTGCTTTATTAGATCTAGAGTTATGAAGAAATAACAGTTTCATTTGTATGACAGCACCCCTTCTAGGAGAGGGGAGGGGTCTCAAACCGCCATAAAAACATTTTTCTCCTCCAGAAAACCCCACATGTCAAATTTGGTTCCATTTGCTTGATTAGTTCTTGAGATATGCAGAAACTTCTGTTTCATTTGTACGAGAGCCTCCCTTTCTTGAGAGGGGAGGGGTCTCTGACTACCATAGAAACATTGCTTGCCTCCAAAAACTTCCGCACGCTAAATTTGGGTTCCTTTGCTTGATCAGTTCTCGAGTTATGCAGAAATTTGTGCTTCCCTTGTTTGGGAGCCCCCCTTTCCAGAGAAGGGAGGGGTATCAAACCATCATAAGAACCTTCCGGTGTCCAAGACGAATCCAACAAAGCAAAAATCTTGCCAAATGGTCCTTCCGCTCACGAGTTAAATCGTGACAATGGAAACCCCAACTCATTTTTGTTGATATAGTTAGATAGATGTATGGAACCATGTTTTTAAGAACAATCATAAAGTATTAATCACTTGCAGCAGTGTAGAAAGTATTTTTATTTCGGCCGTTTGTGAGAGTGATATATAGAATACGAGAGTTACAAACCGCTCCAAACTTGACATGTTTTGCAATACGTTTATAATGCATCTATAATAAAAACAATTATTAATCATTCTAAAAAGATGTTTTGTGTGTTACTTCGGAAGATGGTCTGGATTCCTACGTTTTCACATTTCACATTTAATTATTTGAACATAAACTCTATCTGTAGGGCTAATGAATCGATGCGTAACTCGTGTTTCATCACCAACTAATTAGTGTCATTTTTAATATTTCAAATACATAATCCGGAAAACCACCAGTTTCCGACCTGCTGAAGAAGTTCGCTAAAATTTTGCGTTTGCAAATTTTGCATTTCTTTGCATGTTCCGGAGGGAATAACTTCATCAGCCCTCTCTCACATCTAGGCGTGTTGCCAGAATGTTGATGTTGAGTTAAAATTTATTTCATATATAGAAGATCTGAAATGACTTTTTATTTCATGTTTCTTCGAGTGACTTGAGGTTGATCTATGCTTATTTGAGGTTAATCTTATGATTATATTGTTCATCATCTGGCACTATCATAGACAATGGAAAAATATGTTTCGGATCTGTTCAACAGTACTCAACGATAAATAAAGCTTTGCTGTTGATCGGCAGCTTTGGCATCACTGTTGCGTTTGATAGGGCCCATGTTTCCTCTCTTCTTTGTTAACCATGGTTATAACGCAACGGTATCGCTGAGCTGAGCTTGTTTTTAAACGAAGCATCACGTTTGTCGTCACAGTCGCTTTGTGTAATATTTCCGTGAGAGTAAATGAAATAAGAACTACACATTGCCAGTCTAAAGTTCAATGATAAACTAAAAGTTTGGTTGTGTACGTCTATCTCATCAACTGCTCGTAGACGAGTTTGTGATCATAGCAATCGACATGTTTTGTTTGAATGTTTTAGAGAGCGGATGGGTAAAACGAAGGAGTGGGTTGAAGAAATTGACGTTTGCAGCAAATCTTGAGCAGGCCCATTTCTCGAGTAATTCAGCCCAATGCTCGCTTGCCGTGTCTCCGGAGGTGGTCTGCTCGGAGTTCCTAAGATGGAGTTAACCGGATCCCAATACGGTAGTCAGATGTGTAAAAACTACGGACGCCTGCACTCTTCGACTATACGCTTTCAACTCCTGTATAATTCGATTATCGCTTATTACTAGGTACATTTTTATCTTTAATGTAGTGTAAGTGTGGTAAATTTCTAACTCTAGGTAAATATTTTATACTTTATACTTTTTTTTTATAAATGTGTGGTGATGATGATAGGGTTCCTAAGATAGAGCAATAAATACAATTCATTTTCTTCTTTTCAACTTTGATTTAAGGTTTCAGTATTGCGCTAGTACAGAGCCTAAAAGGCAATCGTAAACGATGACTTTAAAGGTCGATTTCTCTTGAATCTAAATTCACTCTCCCGAATTGATGGCAAAATCAGACAGAGGAATGTTAGTTTTACCACATGGAGTAGTCGAATATCGTTGGATTCTCGCGATTCGTGACAGATGACGTTTAAAGGCATTGTTTACAATTGGCTTTTGGGTCCTTATCACGAGTTACTTCAGATTCCATTTGGGAAGTCCATTAATTATGTCACACAGTAAGGGGGTAGGCGGGGGTTGGGGAAACGTGCCAATCCATACAAAAAAATTGAAGGTCCATACTAAAAACGTTACATGGGGGCGGTTTATGAAAAGCCACTTTTTACGTGACATAATTAATGGACGTTCCCTTTCGTCTTCTCACACCTGCACGAAATGGCACTCATACAATATTGTTAGTTTATGTACACACGCGGAGCTGAAGAAAACATTGTCATGATCGGAAAGCAATCCGTATACTTTTAATAAGTCCCTGCTATTGGGGACTTTATTCCATGACAATGAATTTTGTTGAGTCTAATGCTCGTTTTTGAAGGTAAGTTCCGATAGATAAGAAGTAAGCAAAGGGATTAATGTGCGAATATTGGCTTAGAACTTATAGATTTCATACAGCTTCATCAGATATCCCAGGTGCTGTATAAACTACTTAAAACCCGTACCCTATGTGCATGGAAATCCACAAACTAAAACGAGGTAAATTTATAATATCGTATCTCTAAATGCTGATAACCTAGAAATAAAACCTTTTGTTTTCAAAATCTCACATTTTCAAACTTCGAATCATTTCGTATTCAAGTCAATCCACGCTTTAAAGGACTGACTCATGGTATATTCAAGTGATTTCAAACTTTTAAGAGTCGATTTCAATGTTTTCAGGCTTCAAACGACATCTCATCGCGCACTCATTTTCGAGGGATTGGCTATCTTCAAAGCTTGGCAGCCTTGGATCAAACGATCGTACTTCAGGAGTAGATGCTTAGGGATTTTTTGTCAAGACCCGAAGCAAAGAGTCAGTTCCATTGTGGTAATATCAGATCATGTAGATTTTTCAATGTATTTATTTGAAGGGAATTCAAATGGTTCATTTCATTGATTAAAATTACTGTAGTACCTATGAGATTCACTACAAATGACAAACAAGGACAACGGAGCAGCACATCGAAATTTTAGGTTTGCTATTTTTTCTACGGTGCATAATTTCAGATCATCCATGGAATTAATAGGTTCATAATCGTTATGAAAATTAGCCTACATCTGATGCAAGACCAGAATTTGCAGACATCTGATTACAATACTAATTGTTATTATAATGTATATAAAACATCCCTTAGTGCTATTTTATATGACATTTTCAAGTTAGATAGACGGCTTTGGCACAGCAGTCTGTTCTCGACAACCAGTTTAGGAACCTCTTATCCTGTGTATTCTTCCATCAATATATTTATACATCTTTATAATTAAGATTTAATTTGATAACAGTTTAACTGCTGAAACAATATTGTTGCTGTGCTTGATATTTTCAAGAAATTCAACAAAGAAATGTGTAACGCACTTTTTCCTTTTTCAACTACGTTGAAACCCGTTACGTTTTTTTGAGTGTATCCCAGACTCCTTTTGTTCCTACTAATAAACAGTTTCATCAACGTGTTGTGAACATTTTCAGATAAAGAAAATGTTTGGTTGACTCAAATATGACGTAGTTTTTTTAATCGTGCATTTAAATAAACTTGAACAACCCCTCATTCGGTAGGTGTGTGCGTACGGAATGTTGACTCTATTTTGTATTAGCCTTTTTATAATTAGCTTTCAAAATGGCGTCGAAGCAAGAAGAGCAACATATCCAAATTTTGCACGCGCAGAGGCAAAATCCAAATTATTCCCACGCCGACATGGCAAGATCACCTAATTTGGTCAAATCAACCGAGACAGATGTTATAAAAGTGTTCGGGATAAAGTCGGGATCAGGTGGAAGCTGAAATCAGGAAGCCGCAGTAACCGGAAGAATAGTGGCCAGCATTTTCAAATGCAAACCGAACCTTTCGATCAGAGATATCGGAAACAAACTGGGAAAGTCCCACATAACAGAGCAAAGAGCAAAGAAATGAGCCGGACTGTCAACAAATAAGGTTAAAATGATACTACATCGAGATGTTCAGCAAAAAACAGATAAGTTTGAGCAGAAAAAAATGTCAAAGTTCCCGAAAAAATACTTGATTTGGCAGGCGATTTGCACCTGAGGGCTGAAAAGCGAAAGTTTCGTGACAACTGGCACTATCAACCAAGATATTTATCTAATGGAATGCTTGCAAAAACGTTTATTGTCTTTTTTGAAGAAACATAGTTGTTCCGTGCTGTTTTGGCCAGACCTCGCTTCTTGCCACTACGGAAAAATGGCTCAGGAATGATATACCGGCAATAGTGTGCAAATCGTACCTGATGAGAAAAATTCTCCAAACTCGCCGGATCTACGCTCAGTTGAAAAATATTAGGCAATCGTAAAGAAAAACCTCAAGAGAACTCAGAAAACAGTTCAAGGAAAATTTTCGTCCAGCACCAAATAAAAGTGGATATAACAGCGGTACAAAATTTGAAGGAAGGTGTGTAAGCCCGATAGCTTGCATTGGGAAAATCGGAAACCTAATCAAATAATTTTCCTGTGTTTTGTAATAGATCAACTACAAAACGAAATTAAAATTGATCATTTATAAATTAAACTTATCAGTGTGCAATCAAGTTTGACGAATTTTTGACCGTTTCACCCTTTACAATATGAAAATTCCAAACATTGCTTGTTGAGCGTATCCTACAGGTTATCCTTCCTACTTACACAATTCTATCTTTCCCGTGACATTTATGAGGGGTCGTGGAATGCTCTGCGACTCTCGGACGTGGCCAGGACATCTCTGTTCTGTTGGAAGCGGACACTTCCTTTATCTAAGAGGTAGCCATTGTACACATATCACTATCTAACAGCAACTGATAAGAGCGCATCTCCATCTTAACAACAGTTTAGAGCTTGAACTATCTACGCTATTTTGCGATCTGGTATATGCTATGTTATGCTTGGCTAACTGACTACCGAGAAGATCAAAGATGGGTATATTATTTTTTCGTGATATGCAGAAAACAGTGTGTATTTTGTACAGGGTGCGGCAGAAAATAATGCGAAAATGTTCAAATGAGTATTGGGTTAATTCGTGTAGCTAGTGACTAATTTCTGTCGAAAGTGTATTTGTTTATCTTCACTTACAAGTGCTGCATCCAAACATTCTATTTGTTTTATTGAAAATTCGTCAAAATGTTCGCGAAAGAAGTGTTCACCAGTTTGTTGCTCGCCCAGAAGAAGCCGAAAGAGATTGCCAAGGCGGTAGGGTGCCATTTGGCAACTGTTTATCGCATAAAAAAGTCCCTGCAGATTGGTCTTAGGCAGCGAAAGCCGGGAAGCGGACGTCCGCGCTTTGCACGCACTCCGAACGTTATTAAATCGGTCCGTGCTAAAATTGCTCGCAACCCGGTGCGTTCCATAAGAAAACTTGTAAAGGAAGCCAATATTTCGGAGAAATCCATGAGGAGAATCATCAAAGAAGACCTGCATGCCTCTTCCAGAGCCAGAGTGAAACGTCACATGATTACGGACCGAGTCAAGGAACTACGAGTGACTCGTTCCAAGAGATTGCTTTCCTTGTTGAAGAAGAAAAAAATGATAATCCTGTTCTCCGACGAAAAGCTTTTCAGCATCGATGCTGTGGCCGTTCATTTCACCGCAGAAAATGGAGAACGTTCCGGAAAAAGTGAAATTCAAATTTCAAACCAAACATCCGGCTGGTGTCATGATGTTTGGCTTGGTGGCGTCCAACGGTTTGAAAATGCCGCCTGTTTTCATTGATGCTGGAGTGTATATCGGTATTTTAAAGGACCAAGTGCTTCCCTGGGTGAAGGACAACTTCTCCGAGGACCAAAACGTTGTCCTACAGCAGAATGGAGCGCCGTGTCACACGTCCAATCGAACCCAACAATAATGGTTGAACGATAACATGATGTTTTGGCCGAAGGATTTGCGGCCTCCTAGCAGTCCAGATCTTAATGCGTTGGATTATTCGATTTGGGATGCATCACCAAATGATTTGGGTGCTGTATTGGTTCAGGAGAAGTCTGGTTCAATTGATCGCATTGTTAGTTTTGCGTCTAAAGCTTTGACATCAACAGAGAAGAGTACGCTCAGAACCAGCGAGAAGCTCAAAGTGCCGTGTGGGCTGTGGAATATTTTGCACGCAAAAATACTTAAAGAGAACTGACAAGATCAGTTGGGTGGGCTCTGCGGCTAAGTCCATATGATTAAAATATGGAATACGTTAGAGGTCAGGAAAATATAGCCGATCCAGAAGTTGATGAACCCGTCAATGAAGATACAAACCCTTGGAAAATCCCCAACCTGGAAGCAAATGCTCCTTCTTATTTTTTAGCATTTCAAGCTTATTGCTTGCAGAATTCACTTATTGCTTTCACAATTCACTTATTACTTGCTCTCAACTTAGTGTTCTTAGTGCACTTCCACAGTTATTAATTGAGAGCTTTCCATTTTTGCATTAGTATGATTGTGTGGTAAGTACAATCGTACCCTATGCCCAGGGCGTCGAGAAATTTTCTTTAACGGGAATCGAACCCAGTCTCTTCCAGCATGGTACTGTCTTTACCGATTCAGCTACGGCTGGACCCTACAACGTGTAATGCTTATTAAAATGAGTGAAGGTTTTCCATTTTGATTTTTTTTCCCGGGTAACAGAGGCCTTTCCCACAGTAGAACGACCTACTAGAGAATTTTATGAAGGGTTAATAAAGCAATGTCGGTTGCATCGTCTTCTGCAATAGTATTGGTGAGCCGGAGAAAAGCAAATTTCGATGAGCAGTTGTTGTACGCGAGGTATGCAAAAGCAAAGTTGAATTCGAAGAAATACGAAGATGCTTGGTGGGGCGTACGGGCGAGTAATGTTAAACCGGGTGATGCCGTAATAATCGAGGCTAAGTCAAAATGCAAAAGGAACAGTAGATTGTAACCGTTGTTACAAGTTATTTTTTTTTTTTTGCTGTGCATGTGTTGATGCCGTTTAGAATTGTGGGGTTTCTAAAGGGTGTTTCGATCAAAATTTGGTCGACTTAAACTTGACGCATTTCCTTTCATCGTGCATTAACATTTTTTTGCACGACGCTCATTTTTAAAATGTGTGCGTGTAGCATCATGCCTCTTTTTACCCTTCTTACATCAATAGAAGGGTATTAAGATCGCTTGAAAACTCGACTTTTTATCCGAGGCCCACAGGGCCGAGTGTCATATACCATTCGACTCAGCTCGACGAACTGAGCACATGTCTGTGTGTATGTATGTGTGTGTGTATGTGTGTGTGTGTATGTGTGTGTGTGCGTTACAAATAATGTCACATCGGTTTCTCAGCCATCTGTGAACCGATTTCAGTTCTGTTGACGGCAAATGGAAGCTACAACATTTCCATAGAACGCTATTGATTTTTTTTTCATTCGGACATTTCGTTACGAAGATATGAACGAAACAGTACTTGAAGGCCTATTATAATAGTAATCAAACAGTTTAGTCTCCGATTACATACTGAGCTATTTGTGTACCGATTTTAGTTTTGTTGGTTCCAAATCAAAGCTATGATATCTCCAAATAACTGGTCAAAATTTCATTATGATTGGATAATCCTTCATGGAGATATGACCAAAACAATACCTGAGAGCACATAATTGTGAGATGACAATATACTCGTTGCAGTGCAAAACCGAACAAGACCAATCACACCAATCGATGCCGCTTGCATTCTATTGTGTCGCATCTGGAGCCTTGTATAGCACATACAGCGGACTAGCCACACTATGCGACTGTATAGAATTAGAGCAGCATCGATTGGCTCGAGTGGCTGGTTTTCAACTGCAACGAGTATATTCGAAAATTACACAAAGTCTCCATTTACTATTTTCAACGAATATGTACTTATTAAGCATCTTGAATCCATATCGATAATCAAAATTGACGCTTAGGATTGTGTAATAATTCATGCTATGGACTGATCATATGAAATTTCTAATATTTATGTAATTTCTCCTTTTATATAACTAACAAACACAGGTCATTAAAGACTATTAATGGAAATATTTTAATTTTTGTTCAATCCTGAGCAATACGTTCAGGATTGACAAAAAGTTCATTTTATCAACTGAATGTATGGCATATTGAATATTTCTGAATCTTCTTGGAATTTCTGATGAAAATATGTATCCAGTACAATATTGCCCACATTTGAGTTTGTAATTCTGGTGAAATGTAAGAAGGGTTCAGTCTCACCATCGGTGGATTAATGCGGGTTTTTAATTTTGAGATTAGTACTTCAGTTATTAAAATGTCGTCGAAGGAAGAGAAGCAAGGTATCCAAACTACTCTCACGCCAAGTTGGCGAAATTGATGAATGTGGCATCTGAGAGTTTTTCAATAGAGAATCAGTAATTTTTACTAAAATTGCTCAATTCCTTTAAGTTTTTGAATGTTTGGGTCCATTTTCCCCACTGTGCATCGGAGGGACGCCATTGTGAGTGCACAAAACATTTCGGACAATTTCTTGTTTTGACGACATGACTGGAACTACTGTACGAATAACGATGAAACTTGACAGATGTAAACAAATTTTCAGATTTACTCCAATTTTCAGGTTGTTTACTCATACGGTTCAAAAGTAAGAGAAGATTTTCGGTGTGCCATTTTTATCGAATACACTCTTTAATGTGGAAACGCTCATTGGGATTGTCTAGTCGAAAAATCAAAACCGTCCATCTGATTTGAGTCGATGTTTTTGATTTACTTTGATCTCAATAAGGTCTACTCATGTTTGGGTGACTCCCCTTTTGACAAAAGTGAGCTGAAAATGACTCGAAACTGGGTGATTTTGGGGCCTAAGTTACATATTTTTAGTGGTTAATAGAAGCGGCTAAAAAATATGTCAAAGGATAAGAACGAATTTTGAGGTTTTGCCAAGGATATAAGGAATTAGGTTTGTTAGGGAAGGATTAGGCGGAGATCTGTTCTCATCTCTCGTAGTCTCATCTTAGAGTAGTTGCGAGAATTATATTTTTCTGTTTTTCTATCAGGTTAAGTTTAATGCTGTCTAAAGTGCTTAGAAAACTCAGTTCAGAGCAAGTGAAAGCTTATTGAAATAAGCGTCAAAGCCAGTAAGAAAAACTCAAAATAGAGCAAAATAATAGCTAATTGCTCCTCGCTTACTCATCAACTGCGTGTCAAAAACTTTTCTTCGCATTATAAACTTCTCTTAACTCGAACATTTTCACTTCCATTTCATAAACTATAAACAGTAACACATTGTTTCTAAAACTTCCTCGATTACACTTTTATTAGCGTAAACATCGTAAACCACCGGCAAATTGCTTGCTCCCCCACGAGTTACCCACCACACATCTTCATATCTCGACTTCTTCTGCTTCTTCCCCCGCATTAGCTCATATAATGGCAATTAATTTATCGACAACAAACCGAAATCCCATCGACACACACAAACTGCCCGCCTGATGTTTCATCACCCCAAATATCGTAAAATTTTATCGCTAAACACTTGAGCTCGGAGTCGGCCCCTGCCAAGGGAACCCAGGAAAAACAACAAACCGAAGAGGCAGAAGAAGTTAAAAGAAAAAAACAAGTGGCTTATGGTTTCTTCAGATATCGAGACCGGCTCGGCGAGAGACGAGAGTGCGTCACACCAATCATCGATGAAACGTGATCACCACACAAGTCCTCTCAAGAGCACTACAGTTAGATTAAAACTTTCAACACACAAACGCACGACGAAACGTTAGTCAGTTATTATATGGTGCAGTATCATCATCATCATCATCATCATCATCATCATCATCGTTGTTGCCGCCGTCGTAGATCTTCAATAACAGGGGCGAAGGAATGGAGTTACCAAACATCTACGCTGCGATGTCCAGGGCACATGGTCCAACGCGCTTCAGATTGCCATAATTGAATGGTTTCTTTATTGGGTTTTGGTTTCAACAAAGGGGTTGACCCGCACTCCACAATTGGACTCAAGTGAGAAGGGACTGCAAATTGTGTCATTTCGAAATTATCGACGGCTGCAGCTCAGACGAACGGACGAATTGGGATGAATTTGGGTTGCACGAAGATGATATGAAAGTGCAATCACAGAAAATGCATTGGAATAGATTAGTCTCAAGACAGGTCACAGGGTTTGGATTAAAATTACTCAACCTTCGTTCGACCAACCAAGGTTACTTCCTGATGAATAACTTCTACATATTAACTTTCATGGCGGTAATCCAATAACGTAACACCGAAATCTCTTAATTAAGTGTCCCACCCCTTTAATCTTTTTGAGTCCAGAAAACTTTCTCGGCGGCAATGAAAATCCCCAGATAACACACAACCGGGTACGGACACGTGTAGGTGTATGTGTGTGTTTGTTAGTGTGCCTTTCCCCAACCGGCAATAACAGTTTAAAACAATCATCATTGGTCCATTGGCACACGACTGACGATGACGCCGTCGTCGTCTTATTTGGATGGAAAATTCATTCGCTGTCAAGATCTGTGCCGCTTGCAGCACTGTTTTTGAGTTCTGTGCAGCAGCCAGCAGATCTCCTACTCGTTCGTCGACCATTATTCGGAGCGATCCAAGCGTAAAGATGAAATCTGTTGATATTCCAGCGTCTCAAGAGGGCGACTGTATGAATGAGGATGGTTTGATTATTTAACGTTTGGAGAGGCGTTCGGAAGGAGGAAGTGAGAGCGATTAGAAGCTTGGGGAGTTCCCGAATTGCTATTCGGCATAAGATATGGAAGGTTTAATTTCGGTCTGGAAGCTGAGCTGTCTACTGGGGCGTTTGCACAGATTCCGTTTCGATGTACCCATTAGAATCGTTCGGATTGGCAATGAATTAAAACGATGGTGGTTTTGGAATCTAATATATGAACACTCTTCGACAGATGCCGCCATGAATATTAAGAGATGGGTAGATTATGATTTTTATTTTTTTGGAAGATAAAACTGGGTAATTTGCTCTGTACGTTACATAATCCTGATGGTGCCTGAAGGAGGCGCCATCAAACTGGGACAACACGGACCAAGAGCTTAGTCAAAACCTCAAGCCTTTTTTTCGTAATGTTAAAGGCTGTTCTTGAAAAAAATGAGATACATTAATTATCTTGTAACATTAAAGCATGGAGGTAAATGTCCGTTTTCAAACAATTTTCATCATCTGTAGAGCTTGTCGGGCGTGTCTCATGGGTGAACCTCTCCCTATTGACACTTCATTTCCAGTGACACGTGTGAGTGGTCGTGGAGTTCTTTGCATCTCACTTAAGTATGGGTTGGACTAACTGCTATGCTAAGCTTGTTTGTTTCTCAGTATAACAGCATAACATTTTAACTAAAACTGGATTTCTGAAATTCAATCACTATTATAAAAAAAATCCATTCCGCTTATAGGGAGTATAGGATTTTATTAAAATATTTTTTGCTTAAAAGTATTAAGACGGTCATGCAATTCAATATATTGAAGTATTTTTGCATTCCATTGAAATAAGCCATCCGCTCCTGGGAGTGGCCCCAGCAGCATCCCTTCTGTTGGTTTAAATCAGTTCTCAAACTCAAAATTTTGATGAATTTTTTATATATATATTTATTTTTATTTTGTTCACTTCATATGACCGTAGCCAACATGAATGTATTAAAAATAATGAAGCCTTAATTGACGCAGTTAGTTTATTTTTCAAAGATCTGGAAGATTCTCCAAAGTCGAAGTGGTTGCCAACCAAGGAATAGCTACGAACACATAATGTCAGTGGCTCATTAAAACCATAAGAAGTCCGATGGAATCTGGTCAGCAGTAGAGACGAGGATCTGGGGTTGTCTTCCCACTCGAAAGTCAAATCAATACAGAAGTGCAGGTGCGTTGACTTCACCGTTCGCCGTTTACCGTTCCTTGCGATAAGGGTAGATTGTTGAATATTTCGGTGACGGTGCAGCGTGTTGATTCCTAGAAGCAGGCATCGTTCGGGATACGGAGCGAATCTATGAAATCACGGGAGGTTTAAGTGATGAATTCCAATTTGTTAAATGTAAATTTTTCGTCCAGTATCACACCCAAATCACTGTTCTGATCAACGCGCTCGAGGTCATTCCCATCGATTTGGTAGTTAAAAGTGATTATTTCGAATAGCTTCGATCCCGCAGATAGACTGATAATTCCTCTGCAGCTCTTCACATTTCTTCTATCTACTATCTTGAACACGGGGAACATAATAAAAAAATTCCACTCGGAGAATTTCTGCTACCCAAACGATTTGTTGATGATGGGGCCAAGAGGAATCGCTAAGGATGCAGAACAGTGACAAAAGATAACAGCTGGTACATCATCAGGCCCGGGCAAATACGATCTTTTCAGTTTCCTACAAGCAGCAATGGTTATGTCCGTAGTGATGGAAAAGGTGTCCAGGTCAAATACATCAGCAGGTAAATTAGAAGCTGTGCCTTCAGCTTCTTGTTGAGAGGTGAGGTCAGCTCTCCGCTGACTCCACACAGGCGTGAATTGCTTGGCAAACAGTTCGCATGATTCTTCCGCTGAAGATGATTCTGATTCGTCTAGAAACTCCACACAAATGTTGGATTTTTTCGCAAACCAAATTGTACACGCATAACATGTGATTTATACAGACTAGCATTCACTAGACGGTATGCGTCACTTGCCAGTTTGAAAGCCTGTTGATTAGTGAAGGAACGTTGCTCCTTGCGGGCCTAACCGGTGACTTATGGAGGTTTTCATTGAGCCATTTGCACAAGATGCCACAGAAGTGCTCTATCATATTGTCAACATCTTGTTTATTGAGCAGTTCTGTCCAGTCTATATTGGACAGATATTCAGTTAGTGAATCAAATTCAAGTCGGCGGTAGTTCAAAGGTCTTCATCTCGTAGCTTGCATGCGAGAAATAAGCATGGAAATTGGCAATGCATCCTTAGGATCAACGGTCAGCAAAGGGACAACAGCTGTTGATACGTTAATAACATTTTCAGAAAGAAAGTACGCCAGGTCAAGCACTCCATGAAGATAGTTGCGATTTGGATTAGCTTGAGACATATTTAGAAAGTCTGCGGTAGGCAGTGGAGAAGAGTTGTCATAGCGAAGCCCATCATCTTCTCTCGTTCAAGATAGTCGTGGCAGGTTGTAATCTCCACAAACCAGAACCAAATCATTGGAGGATCCTTTGTTACAAAACTCATGAGGGGAAGCAATATGTGCATCAATGCTTGATACATCCTGGCTACGGTCTGATGGAATGTAGACAACCAGTACCAACAGTTTTTTGGCCCTTGATAGTACACGAAACGCATATTTTCTCTAAATTTTGTTCATTCGTCAATTCAGCCATCGCAATTATTGCAATTCTTTTCAATACGGTCACAATGCACACGGTACACATTGTAAGAGGTACCAAAAACCTGGAGAGACCTGGAGAGAACCTTATTTTTTGTGAGAGGCCCCAACAGCATCCTTTTTGTTTGTTTAAATCGGTTCTCAAATTCTTTATTTAAAAGTATTTTTGTATTCAGCTGAAATAAACCACCCATAGTTATTTGTTATTGAACAGTACTTTCAATTTGTTTATTACAAGCTGTGTTGCTAAGTTGGGTTCGGTTCCCGGTCTGGTCAAAGAGTTTTTCGTTATGGAAAACTGTTTGGTTCCCTGGGCAGAGGGATGATTGTACTTGCCACACAACCATTCTAATGCCAAAATAGTACCTGACATAGAGTAGTCCCAATGAATAACTGTGGAAGTGCATTCAGAACACTAAGTTGAGAGCAAGCCATAAGCTTATTTTGAAAGCAATAAACTTGCAACGCTAAAAAAGGACACTTGTGAGTGGTTTCAACAGCATCTATACTGATAGTTAAAATCGGTGTAATTTGAATAATTCTACAGTGCATCTCTGTACAGAGAATAACATAATAAAATATCTTATTTGCTACTGAAGTCAGTTGAATTAAGCACACCGTTTACCAAATCGAATCCTGTTGCAAACCCAACCATTTTACCCAACATCCCAGTGATTTCTCGTGGAAGTGCTGTGGACTCCTACCCATTTCCTACTTAACCCGCATTCGGACGTGGCTGGCTCTGGTATTTCCTGTTATAACGTGAGATCTGCTATTCTTGTACATTGAAGATGTATGTTAGTCCCAATCGTCATCTGTCGGTACTCTGTGTATCAACGGCTGATCTGGCAAAAACGGAGAAGCAGTTATCGAACGGTCAATCATGCTGATACTCTTTGTTGTTTTGGCACAGAACAACGGTGTCATTCCAACCATTGGCAGCAATGGTCAATGGAATGTCTCTGAACTCAATGCTGCTCAGTTGGCATCACCAACAGAAGTTTTATCCAGGTTTCGTGGCAGTATCGGTAGATATTAGGGAGATGTTCAACCAGATAAGGATCCAAAAAGACGAACGCCAGTCTCATCGTTTTCTGTGGTGAGAAGACCCCTCGAAGCCTGCTCAGATCTATGTTATGGATGAAGCAAAATTTGGCTCCACTTATTCACCGGCGTCCGCACAGTACGTCAAGAACCGGAACTCTACGAGATTCTACGAAGAATTCCCCAAATGTGCGAGGAGAATCAACGAGAACACATATGTCAACTACTATTTAACTAGTTTCCTGTCGGAAGATGAAGCGACAGAGATCACCAGTAAGGTCAGGGCGATACAACATAGCGAAGGTTTCTCTCTACGGAACTGGTAATCCAACAGCTGCAACGTAATCCAGAACTTAGGAGAACGGTTGGAAATAAACCCGAAACATCTATTCTTGGAATAGAAGTTCGAACGAGTTCTATGTATTCTCCGGCTTACGGAAGAAGACGTGCTTAGTTTTTACATGTAGATGAAAGATAACATTCTCCAAATCCTGCACTGTGACTTACGTCCAACATGAAGGCAAGTTCTACGATATTTGATGCGCTTCTTCGATCCGCTAGGTTTGTTGGGGTTTCTTCTAGTCCATGGGAAAATATTGGTACAGGATATCTGGTGAACTGAAATTGAATGAGATCAAGAAGTGGAAGAAAATCATTGGGAATCTTGGCGAAGATGGACTTCGCTTATGCGGCAAGTATCTGAAGTAAAAATACCTCGGTGATATTTCGCTAGCGCTACGGGCAGAGATGGCATTTCGCACTAATGTGACGACGGCGCGTGAGATTTGCATCTTCACAGATGATACAACCATAACTTACCGCAGATAAAGCTAATTGCTCTTTTATTCGGTGCTCAATAGACAGATTTAAAGTGTGCGCCTGTGATGGGATTCCTTGGAGTGAGTGAACCATTCTCTCTTTTAAACGACCGCTCTCACGTGCTCTCATCTGTCTTCGCCCACTTGCTCTCGCCTGCGATCACTGCCGCGTTCACTTGTGCGAGGACGCGCCCGTGCTCTTTTTGTGATTCGCTGGTGCGATTGATAGTGAAAACGTCGTCGGAGTTGTAGAAAATGTCCTAAAAAAGGATGCGGTGAGAAACACCCTTCTTTCTTCCTTTGTTAAGTAGCGTTTAAGCGAATTTGCAATCACTTCTGTAAACGTGTGCGAACGAGTGTTGTGTGAATAAAAACTATTTTTTAAACTCACCTGTGCTACTCACAGGCAAACACGGTGGTGAATATAAACAAGAGAGATGAGGTCTCGTTGGGGTAGGAAGAGTGTGTGGAAGAAATAAAATCTCTCTTTACCACACTGTGGATATGGACATTACTGGCTACGGGACAACACTACTTCCGACTGCAGCTGCACAGCCACATCTAGAACTACAGGTGGCCGTCTTAAGCACCTGATTGTTCCGGTTCGTTCTAGAATCTCATACCGTAACGAAACACGGTAGATGTGGTCAGATTCATCTACGGTTCTTTCGTGGCTTAAAGTGAATCCCCGAAAGCATATGCAGTACGTCGCTTGTGGGGAAACATCCATTAATTATGTAACGCAAAGAGTGACCCCTTATATAATTAAATTCTGGAAATAGGATTGCTGAAATTCTGGCGGAAACCGAAACAAACGAGTGGAGCTGGATACCTACGAAGTTAACCCTGAAGACTCAGCGACGAAATGGGGGATACGGCAGCCCATGATCGATTCCAATCGATACAATCGATCCAATTGATTTCCAAGTGAGAGAAACTACAGTGTAGTATAGCCTACGCGTAGATAGACGTAGTGCGCTGTATTGATTGACACCGTTTGCTGATAAAGCTGGGGATCTACGAATAGCCTCAAGGTTAGCAGCGGCTAAGCATGTTTGTATGGACATGAAATTTCCAGCTATCCTTCCGAGAAAACATCGTATTACAGAGCTCATCGTGGATATGTTATATCGGAAGTTACAGCACAGTAATCAGGAGATGGTATTTAATGAGATTCGGCAGCGTTATTATGTGGCGCGACTCAGGGTAGTTTTCCGATAGGCTACCAAGAATTACGTTGTTTGTAAAGTATGAAGGGCCTTCCTTCACATCCCACGCATGGGTTCACTAATTTGTCCGGCCTTTCACGTATCTCGAACTGGACAAATTCGAACCATTGGCGGACAAAGTAGGGCGCAGCAACGTCATAAGATGGATAGCTCTCATAACGTGTCTTACTATTCGGGTCGTACATTGTGAAGGAGAGAAATTCTCTCAACAGATGCCTGCTTCAAGGTCGTTGTGTTTCGTCGCGGTGCACATGCGAAAATATACACGGATAACGGAACTATCTTCCAAGGCACCGAACAGAAGTTGATGCAAGAAATTCAGAAAGGCGTAGCCGCAACTCGGACCAGTACCACAGCCAAATGGCCCTTCATTTCTCCCTCGTCTCCCCACATGGGTGCAGCGTAGGAACGTATGGTGCGTTCAGTAAAACAGGCTATGTCGCCCCTGCGACAGAAAGCTTCATGAAGAATCTCTACTAACCTTTGTCATCGAAGTGGAAAGTATCGTCAGAAGTCGACCCCTTACCTATTCCTCTTTTGACGTTTCGGAGAACGAGAACGAGAACCACTTCCTACTGGGAAGTTCCAGTGGAGTGCGGCAACTTGTAGCGGAACCTACAAGTAGCTCGGCCACCATAAAGAATTCAATTGACATGAGCTGTCATCAGCTTTACGTCAGCTGGATTGCTTTTGGAAACGATGGATTAAGGAGATGCTGCCTACTCTAACGAAAGGAACCAAGTGGTTTGGTGAGGAAAAGGCGATAACAGAAGAAGACCTGATGCTAATTTTGGACGAATGACGCAAAAACAGCTGGATCAGGGGACGAGTATTGGAAATCATACCAGAGGAAGACGGTCGTATCCGATAAGCCAGGGGACGTCTGCGTAGATCTGTAGCTAAGCTAGCAATCTTAGAGTTCTTGAATGGTGGTTAAACTGGAACCGGTGGCCAGAGTTATGAGGGGAGGATGTAGCTGCTGGCAATGCCCTGCGGTGTAACAGCAACCGAACAACGGGATCACTCCAACTCAATGATGGCGATAAGCCGGCTCTGGAGAATTTCGATATGTCAAACGGTGAAGAGTGAGTGGATAAGATAGCCATTTTGCAATGGTGTCGATAGTGAAGAAAAACTAAATTTATTCAATTTTTTTTATTACAATTTAAATCTTAATCAACTTTCAGATTTTATATGAAACATTTTTGAACTGTTGAAAGTGTAATATTCTAGTTATTACAGTAGTTATTGCAGTAGTTATCACAGTAAGTTACCATCAAATTTGGTAGTTTGTAAACCTAACCTTAAACCTACCATCACGTTTGCGTAGACAGGTAATCTGATGCTCATCTTAAACACGTTTAAAACCGAAATATGTAAGTTGTAATATGATATTTCACCACTGAATTACCTAATGTCGACACTTATGAACGAAATAAATTCCAGATTAAAGCTGTTTCGCACTCATTCCTGAATAGTGGTCTTCTCGGAGGATTCTGTTTTTTTTCCTGGAATACTATTACTTATGCTCATGTAATATTTTAGCATTTAGGTAAAATATTGTGGAGTTTTGACAGAAGAGTTACGAGTGTAATATTTACGTTGTTAAAATTTCATCACAATCTGTCAAGTGGTTATCGAAATGGCATCGGAACGAGAGCAGATGTGTCAAAAACGAATGAGAACCGTCGTAGAAGATCCGACTGCGTCCCACAGATCGATCGGAATTCCATAATTCGACTTTCTCCCATGTGGTAGAGTCGTTCAAGGGGGCGGTCAGGCAATGACAGAAAACCAAAGACAGTTGATCTGGCGACGGCAAGGAAGGTATTGAATATTTTCAAGCGTCGACCGAATCTGATATGGCTAGAAGGTGGAAAATTCCATCCGATCCATCAAACGATGGAAGGTGTCAGCTTCCACGTCTACAAGGTCAAGAAGCCACCAAACCGGAACGACAGATAAAAGACGGTAGCCAAAATTTGCGCCAAGAAGCTGTACCGAGAATGGCTGACAAAACCGAGGTGTGCAGTAATGGACGACGACATTTACATCAAGGCGGACACAAAGCAATCGCCGAGGCAGGAATGTAGACCAAAACAGGCCAAAAAGAAGCTGGAGAGTTGGTGCTTCTGATATACGGAACGCTTTTGCAGACATTCTCTTTCGTACACATCCTCATTGATAGTGCTGGAAGAGGCGAAACTTTTGAGTTTTCGACCACAACTTCATATGACCTGCCAAATCAAATACTTTTTCGGGAATTTGGATACTTTCTTTGTCTTGAAATGCCCTAAAACGGCGTTCTGTTGCTTGTCATTACGGTTGGGCACCTATTTCACGTTTCAAGCCTTAAGTCCTTACCTCTGATTCACTTTTGTTACGTATGATTATGACTTCCGAAATTTGCGAGCCACATTTCGCACAGAAAGATAGGGATTTTTCTCTAAAATTGCTACCGCTTTCTTGTCCATTTCTCGTGAGCATACTTTTCGGGAGCATACTATTTGGTCCACTTCCAACCTTCCGAGCCACAGCCAAGCGCTGGTCGAATGGTTTGCAAACACAAAACACGGTGCTTTTTGGAATATTTAATACCACGAAATTAAGTGGAGAGTTTCAGCTGTCATATGAGTGAAACGTATTAATGATCCGTGAAATAATTCAAAATGAACACTGAAAGAAAATTGTTCGAAATTTAACGTTGACAGGCTCGAGAAAGACACAAGTCCTCCCAATTGTCCACAGCTCCGTTCAAGTGAATGCTAAAGGGCTATCGTCAAGCGCAACTTTAAGAAGAGTAGAAAGACGTGCAAGATCATGGAAGAGTTAGAAAAGAATTGTTCTGGTGTTGCCAGAAAATGCAACAAATCTACTTTTGGAGTCGAATCCAAAATCAGGAAATTCTGGAAATAAAGTTGCTCTCATTCACTTTTTGTTTTAGCTAAGAGAGTAAGATTCGAAGTACATGAAACAATTGTTTTTAATTGTTTGTTGTTATTTGTTTATTTCATGTAATGTGAAAAAAAGTGATGACTATTTTTTATATAGGCCTAATTTCATTTTATTTCTGGAATAAAATGGTCACTCAAGTTGACGAAAAAAATGTTCAATAGATGATGCGAGGTATTTCAAGACAAGTTAATCATTTTATCAGAATTAAAACGGAATGAGACTGTTGATATTTTTTTTTCGGAAAGAGAAATAATTTTTTTTGACTGCTCATCTCCTTTATTTCGTAAGAATAATCCGGCGACTAATCTCGTATAGGGCAGTTCTCCTGCGCCGACCTCGACCAACATTACAAGGCTTGTTCGCGACAAAATCTGGACACCCCCAAATACGTATATCTCTGGAAATACTTCGCATCAACGGGTGAAATATTTCACACACAATGTCTATTTCACACACTAATGAACGTATGTCTGTTCATTATGTAAAATCATGTAGAAGGAGATGTTCGCTCATCACCATGAGGCACGAAGAGTGAACATTAATGTTTTTGGCTAGAATGAAAGATGTGAAGAGAAAGTGTTGAAAGTTCCGTCAGTGTGCGGCAGGCTGGAAATAGAACAAATGTATTTATTTAGGAAAATTGAGCGAAAGGGCATGTATCCAGTGGTACTCGAACCATGGACGTAAATTTTTGCCTAACATCCCACTGCGGGGTAGGTTGCAGCCAAAAAACATTAATGTTCACTCTTGGTGCCTCATGTTAATGAGGGAACATCTCCTTCTACATCATAATCGTTACTCCACGCACGGAGAATACATAGCATAACAATTTTTGTATGTAAAATCAATTTTTGGTGAAACTACAAGCGTCGAAGTAAGAGCAGCTGTGAAATGAAATTTTGCACTGTTGCAATGAAAATGCGGACCTGCCAGTATGAAAACTTGCAAAAAAGCTTGGTTTTCCTGCAAGCACTGTCCATAACGGTCTTAAATCTTTCGATACACGTTTCACAACAGCCAGGAAGGTTGGGAGCGGAACAAAAACGGATCTCAAGAACTACCAAAAGGACGCAAAAGTGAAGCAAATATTGCAGAAGAGACCAGTTCTTTCGGTTCGTAATGTGGCTAGAAAAATACAAATGTCCTCAACTTTCATGCATACTTCCAAGCACAGGTAAAGTATGAAGTCGTTCAATGTGAAAAACAACACCGAACCGTAACGATAAACAGAATGTGACGGCTGAAACCCGGGCAAACAAGTTGTATCACGAATATAACAGAACGGCATAGAGGAGCATTTCAGGACCAAGAAAAAGGCCAAGTTTCCTCAAAAATATTTGGTTTGGCAGGCAATATCCAGTTGTAGTCGAGGAAGCTAAAGAAGGCTTCATCACTACCGGAACGGTAAACCAGAAGATATACCGTGAATAATGCCTGGAGAAGCGATTGTGACCATTCCTACGCAGCCATGACGCTCCATCTCTATTCCTGCCTGATTTGGCATCTTGTCACTACGCCAAAGATGTTTTGGAATGGTATAAACTCCATCTCGGAAATTGTACCAGCAGGTTTTGACGAAGTACCAAGGATGCCTGCTCATCGACGATGCTCATCGACAAAAAGGAATTCGGAGAGCTTCCTGGCCAAAAATTCAACATGGCGACGGCACGAGGAGATGTTCCTGGGAAGTTAAGTTTGCTTTTATGGACAAATTTGCCAAAAAAGGGCATTTGCAGCTGCGGAGCAAAGACCAAAGTGTTCGTGACGAATAAGACAATGGACTCGAAGCAGTACAAGGAAGTATGCCTAAAAAAACATTTACTACCTTTCATTAAAGCCCATAAAGGTCCGGTGAAGTTTTGGCCCGATTTGGCGAGTTGCCACAACACCCGGGAAGTTATCCAGTGGTACCGCGATAATGACGTAGATTTCATCGATAAAAACATAAATCCACCCAACTGCCCGCAGTTCCGGCCCATCGAGAGATTTTGGGCAATAATGAAGCGGAAGCTTAAGAAAAGTGAAAAAACGGTTCGGGACGCGATGACCAAAATGTGGAACAAATGTGCCAAGGAAGTTGACTCCGGAGGTGTGCAGCGTTTGATGGAAGGAATAAAGACGAAAGAGGGAATTTTCATTAGAAACGAAGAAAAATGATATGCATTGATATGTTTTCCTTGAAGAATAGTAAATTATCTTTGTTTTGATGTATTGAACTTATTTGTATATCAATCCTTTACCGATATACGGATGATTTTATAATTCCGGATTCTTAATGGAGATAGTTTTAAGGGAATGGAGTCCATGTTGTACCGAAAGAGGCGAATCCACCTAACTGCCCGGAGTTGCGACCTATCGAGCGGTATTGGGCTCACGTGAAGGGGGAACTCTCTCAATATAAACTACAAGCTACAACTACAAGCTACAAATTTCGAAAAATCTTGGACAAAAGCAGCCAAATCGGTTGCAGAGAGGTCAGCACAGACCCTAATGTCTGGAGTAATCTCAAAAGTTCGTAAAGGGTGTCCACGATGAAATTGCCACACACAAAATTGATTCGCAAAATTCGAGTTTTCATCCGATTACCATCAAATTTTCAGGGATTGAGAAATAACTATTTAACTTCTTTTTACCATTCTACTCGTATTTTATTTACAGTCCATACGCAAATGCCCGCACCTTGGCCTTAACCCCGGCCATAAGGTTCTGCATAACCTGTGAATCAACCGTTTTTTGCATGTAAACCCATACTTTCTTCAGTTCCTCGACTGTCTTCACTACCTTAGGTCGTTTAAGAAGGTGCTGCTTCATAATCGCCCAGTACTTCTCGATGGGGCGGAGCTCCGGAGTGTTGGGAGGGTTGAACATTTTCGGCACGAAATTGACCTTATTGTCCGCATACCACTTCAGCACGTCCTTGGAGTAGTGGCATGAGGCCAAATCCGGCCAGATGATTGTTGGGACGTTGTGGGCCTTCAGGAGAGGAAGCAGCCGCTTCTGGAGGCACTCTTTTATGTACACCTGTCCGTTCATCGTGTCCTGGGTCACGAAAGGTGCACTCTGCTTCCCGCACGTGCAGATGACTTGCCAAACCAGGAATTTCTTCGCAAATTTGGACATCTTCTGAGTGCGGACATGCTCCGGAACGCTGAACTTATCCTTGGCCGTGAAAAACAGGTTGCCGGGGATCTGTTTGAAGTCGGCCTTCACATATGTTCCATCGTCCATGATGCAGCATTCAACTTTCGTCAGCATGTTGAGGTACAACTTCCTGGCACGGGTTTTGGCGGACTTGTTCTGCTTCTTGTCGCGATTAGGGGCCTTTTGTACCTTGAACGTTCGAAGCCCAGCCTTAGTTTTGGCCTTCTGGACAAAACTTCGGCTTAGGTGCAGCTTCTTAGCCACATCCCGAACGGAGGCGTTCGGATTTCGGTTGAAGGCCCCAACTACGCGGTTGTGATTTTTGGTGTTGTACGGAATACTTTTTCCTTCACTTCTGGGCTTCCGATCGGTGGTCAACCACCGTGTTCTTTCGACTCCATTTCCGCTAGTTTTGATCACAGGACTTTAAAACTTGCAGGATGTAAATAATGCACTATAAACTAAATCCACCCAAATTTTCATTAAATTCTACTCAACGGTTAAAAAGTTAGAGCAATTTCATAGTGTGGCAATTTCATCGTGGACACCCTTTAGTTTCTTCACGCAGCCTAATTTAGTAGCTGTAATTAGTTTTTGCAGCTTATTTGTTTTACTTCTTATTTAATCTGTCCAGATTTTGTCGCGCACAAGCCTCAAAGCTGTCAAATGATCTAAATTCAGAGAACGGAAAACTCAAGAGATTGCTCTTATCATTTGAGTTTCCAATGCACAATGTAAAATCGGTTTGAATTTCACATTGAGGACTGTTTTTGAATTTGATATGTATTCACTTCACTTCAAGGAGGAATTCATCTTTTCCCTTCCGGAAAATAAGATCTAAACTTTCACAATATTCTATCTTCATAGCAGTACTGGCGATGCGAGCAAAAACTTAGTCCAAAACCTGGCTGGTGGGGCTTTGATGCTGCCTACGAGGGAAGAAATTCTGCTCGGATGTCTACTTTTTGACATTGTTTCAACCAAGCTCCTTGCCCTTCTGAGTATTCAACAGATAGGGTAGACGCAGGATTTTTCGCTCGGGGGGGCAAATATTTCACCTTTTTGACGAGATGTTTTTCCGACGTTAGACAAGCCGCTGAAATTAAATGTTAACTGGAATACTTAGGAGTGAAAATTAAAGTGTGGTTAATTAATTGTTCTCGATGAACGATGACAGCTAGGTTGTATACAAAAACAGTTTAGAGAAGAACATTTTATCACATCCTTAAATTAGCTAACTATGTTTTCTGATGATAGTTTTTACATCAAAATTTAAAAGAATTTGAAAGACAGACAGCAACTACCATTTTTACATATAATAAACAAAACATTTACTTTTATCATCAGCAAAATTGAAAAGTTTCACCCCACCTTCACGTTTAGTTTTGGTCAAATTCCATTCGAAAGCAGGGAAATTCTTCCCAAAAAGAAAAAGGACATGCAAATTATGACTGGCATGCCGAAAGGTTGCTACCCTTAAAAGTTTTCCGTTCAAATTTCGCACGCCTAGACTGAGTCGAGTCAAGGACACCGAACGCCTCCACGCGCCGACGGAACAATGGAAGAGGATGTCTTTATTATCGCATTTCCCGGCTGCATGCTCCTCCAGGGGACGGCGGGGGGCCAATCCGGGTGTGGTTAATTCAATTGTTACTCACTTGAAACTAGTCGAGAAGTTCCAGCTTTTTTGCGTGCTATCTTATCCGCGAGTCCTTGCTCTCCGACTTGGAAGTGGGGGCTTCTGTAATAAATGAAGAAAATGGAGAAAAATGAGGTATTAAACATTTATTCGTTGGATATTGGTGTCGTCCGGTGGAGGCAGGCGGGATGGGAAAGCTAATTTAACTTTTCGTCCGTGCTGGAAGTAGGCGGGGTAATTTTACGATGACAGGAGATAGGAATATGAGAATATGGTAATGACACCATGAATCATCTTTGCTCTATATTTCCATCATTCGGCGGATGTCTCTGCTTTGCGTCGTATTTTAGGTAAATTGCTATGTTTTTGTGCTCAAACAAATCATTATATTCAAATTATAATATGGCCTACGAATCCGGATTCGATGGTTTGTATGACAATCTTCAAACTTGGCTTTCAGTTGTTTCCACATAGCAGCCAACATGCAAGCAAATCGGCTGTCGCACATTCCCATCGAATCAACTGTCAAAAGTTCTCAAAATGATACAGCTCCACTCACATCGGATGGCCATTTCACTCAAGACTCGCTTCCCTCCACCATTCTACCATATCAAACAAGCATCCCACGATCGATATTTGGCTTACAGTTTCCCTCGGGGGGTTTCAAGGCGACCCAAGAGCAAAGCTCCACGTGGAATCGTCAAATAAAAAACTGGAAATGAACGACGGAAGCTAATAGGAAAATATTGGTTCTTCCGTCGGTATCCGCCTCTGATTTGCACGAATATCGCCACGTGTACCGCATGAACGCATTCGAGGAAAATCGGAAAATCGTCTAATGATGGTTTTCTTTCGCATTTGAGGCTTCCGCTCCAACGTCTCCAACGTTGTAATTTGAGCCAGCTGTCGGGCGGCAAAAACATCAACAAACAACGATGACGGACGAAACTCAAATGCAGGATTAGAAACTTTCAGTCAACTGCCGGCAGGATTTCGGCGAAATTATGAGTTTTAAGGTTTATTGTCCTGTTTACATTGGCGTTTGCTTGTCTTTATGTTTTCGTTTTCTTGAGTTTCTATATGTATGAGGAAGCGGAGATTTTGTAAAGGATCGTAATCCTAAGATAAAGGGTAAATCTGTACCCCCTTTGGTTTCCATTCATTGAGTTTGTTGATTGTTCCTTTCGAAAGAAAGAATGATTTTTTCTTCGGTTTAAGTGTACAGAATGTGCCAATGGGTTTTTTTTATTGGTATAACACACGATCGGTTGATGTTAAACCCTTTGAGTGCATTATTTTATTCATCAATCGATTTTCGTTGATCGAGAAACATTGGAAAGCAGGGGTATGATAGTTTTTATAGTTCACTTTTAAGAAATTATTTGGTGACCCTGAAAAAGGCCGTTTGGTTTGAATTGAGGTAGGATAGGGAACGGCTTAAGCACCCCAAGACCCTATTCCAAGCACGAGGTAAACGTTAACCTACAACGCTCATTTTGTGCAGCTTCCTCATGTGCTCCATGTAGTGAAGCATCATACTGCAAAAAATGAGCGTTGTAAGTTAACGTTTACCCCGTGCTTGGAATAGGGTCTTGGGGTGCTCAAGCCTTTCCCTATCCTATAATCAAATAGCAACGTTTGTATGCACCCAGTGATCAGTAAAATATAGCACAAGCGTTGGAAATGAATGCTTCATTAGATATACTGTACACAATAGAGTAACACATCAGGCATGTGTTGTTAATATTGACAATCTAGAGATTGCATTTTAGCTGCGCACTATCTGGTAAACGTTCTTTATTAGATTCAGCACAGACTTCTAAGCGCCATGTTTTGACATTTTCTTCCAATATTTTTCTAACTTTTGAATGGTATCTATTACCATGTTACCTGTAATGCCTTCGTCAGTGCCCAATATTCTTCAATTGGTTGACTTTGCGGGCAATTAGGAGGGTTCATGTCTTTTAGAACGAATGGACAATTCTTGGTGGAAAACTATTCTACCATTGATTTCGCGTAGTGGGAAAATGCAAGATCTGACAAGAAGAGAACAGGATCCTTGTCGCTTCGAATCATCGGTAAAGTTGTTTTTTTCTGCTCTTTAATGGTTTGCACACTTACAAATAGCCAAGCATGGGAAAACTCATTTACTCACATGAGCACCACCGATTTCAAATAGCAACCCTCGGTTGCTAACAGAATACTAAACGAGTGTGACGTTTCCGATCAAACGATTCTACACGAATTCTCGAAAACGAACATCGTAGAAAGAATAAACGAGCAAAACAGAATCATGCGAAAAAAAAATTCAGGTAGACGTTATATTGAATGAATGCGATGCCACTGAACGTAAGCGATTTGAATACATCGAATGAGAATATTTTGACTCAGTAAATGCAATCATCTGGAAGAAGCAGAGCAGAGATACGGTTTAAACTGACGCTCTATGTTTTTTATGTTGCATTAGATTGCTAAACATCATGTTAGATGTAGAAGGAGATGTTCGCTCATCACCATGAGGCACCAAGAGTGAACAACAATGTTTTTGGCTAGAATGAAAGATGTGAAGAGAAAGTGTTGAAAGGTCCGTCAGAGCAAGCATTCAACTATATCTATCAACTAAACCATAAATACAAACCGTAACCGCGATACACTATCTTTAAAATGGAAGATATATCAAATATGTTATTGTTTTAAAATAGTTTAATCTCGTTTTCAGAATATCACCTCTACATCAACAAATATTGTTAATGTATGCCATATTGCCCCTGAAAGGTTTTTTTTTATTGTCTGCACTTGGACTGGATTACATACCATTACTTTTGTGATCCTAACATTTGCTTAAAGCCCAGTCAGTTGCCACTCGGAAACAGAACAACATTGAAAGTTATGAACTATTGAAATAAATCTTAAAACTCTGACTTTTTTTCCAAGGTGCAGACTTTTATAACTACTACTAAACGCATAATTGCAGTACATTTGCATTTGGAATTTTGAAATATACCCCTTACTTGCTCCTAGATTCCTAGAAGTATAGAATGAAACGACCCAGTGCTCATCCTGGAAAGTTTAGAAGAAGACTTCCCAGAGTTTCGCGAATATAATTTCTAGAAGTTCAGGAAGAGGCTTCCTTAAAAAAAAACTTCTCCGATGGTCAGGTAGAAACTTCTCAGAACTATTGGGAGCAAACAGTTCAAGTAACAAAAACCTTCAAAAAGTCAGGACCAAACATTACCGACGTTCAAGATCATACTTACCGGAATTTCAACACAGAACTTCCCTAAGAATCAGGAGAGGACTTATCTGAGCTTCAGTAAGAAGTGTAGTTCTTTGAAGTTTATAACTTTTCAAAGGTTTTGGAGTTCTTCCCAGATATTCAAAATTGATCATCCCAGAAGTTCAGAAAAAAAAAATTTCCCCGAATTTCGGACGGGAACTAACCAGGAAGGGCAGTACCTATAATTTCTCAAAAAATAAGGAAAAAAAAATGAAACTTTCCAGGAGCATTGGAGGTGCTTCCTTCTAATTTGAGCACAAATTGCCCAATAGTTCCGGAACAAACTTCTCCAAAGTTCTGGAGAAAACTTCCCAAAAGTTCAGAAAAGGACTTCTCAGAAGTCCAGAAAGAAACATCAAGAACAAATTTAAGGGAATTTTCCTAAAAGTTTTGGAATCGGCTTTCCCAAAGTTTCAATAAAATTTTCCTCGCAGTTCAGGATGAGCGAAGTTTGGAAAGAATAAGCTCCGGAAAAAACTTTCCCGAATTTCAGGAAAAAACTTATCAGAGAGGGCTCCACCTGTGGTATCAAGAAGGAATTTTCAAAAAATCCCCCAGAAGTTCACAAGAGGACTTCTTAGAAGTTCCGAAGAGATCAAAAGTTGGTGGAACTACACAGATAAGTTAGAAAACTTCCCTAAAGTTCCAAATTGAACATTCCAGCATTTCAGAATGAAAACTTCTCGAAGTTCAGGAAATTCCAGATGTTCAGCTAGATACTTTTGATAAAATCAGGAATAAACTTTCCAGAAGTATAGGGGGAGCTTTCTAGTAGTTCAAGCAGAAATTTAGCAGAAATTCAGGAGGATACTTCCCCAAAGTTCAGGAGAATATTCCCCTGACGTTCAGAAGAGAACATCTCGGAAGTTCAAAAATTACCTTACTAAATGTTTCTGGAAGGTAAGGTTGAGTTCTTAGATGTGAAATTCGAAGAAAATAAGGAGTGACTGCCAAGAAATTCATGAGGAATTTTGCTTGAAGTTCAGGAGGAAGCTCCCCAGAATTTTAGCAAAGAGCCTTGCAAAAGATCAGGAGAGAGCTTCCCTGAAATTCAAGAGATAATCACTGACTAACCGAAGAAGCAGTCTATACAAAAATCATTTATATGACCATAATGATATTCATCGCTCATAACACCATATTGAAATATGGTACACACCATCTGCCCAACCGTTAGCATCATACTATGAGAACATACACTCATGCAGGAATAAATATTCCTTATCTTCCATCTCACTTCGTTTGGAAGATTTGATCAGTAAGAACATTTCGCTGAAGTTAAGCTAAGAAGTATAAAAAAATTCGAGAAACGAATCAATATATCCACGAGGTTTTAGAGAATGCTTCCAAAGCTCAGAAAATATATATAGATAAAAATAAATTGCTGTCTGCCTGTCTGAACCTAATAGACTCGAAAACTACTGAACCGATCAGCGTGAAATTTTATATGGACGGGTTTTTGGGGCGGGGAGGATTCTTACGATAGTGAGAGACCCCATACAAATGCAACACAAAAGTATAAATCGAAAATGACAGCCCAATGTCATTCATTTTTAGTGTCATTTTACTAATGAAACAACGAAAAATTGAATTCAACTGTATAATTTATGTAACGGTAAATTGACTCTGTTATTGATTGTAATTCAATGGTTATTGTTGAACCAAAAAAAAAAAATCAAAAAAGAATGATACAGGAAATTTTTTTTTAGAAAATTGTGTGCGAAATATTCAAATTCTGAAAAATGCTAAAATGTTCACATAGTCACACATTTAGCGAAAATGACATAACTCGCTCTCTTATTCGTCTTTTCGTAGAAGAAGTCTAATTTTGTAAAACAAAATTACAGACTTTTATATACATTCCCAGACATTTCAAATTTTCATCACAGACATTTGAAAAAGATATCTGGTATCCCTGGGAACCAGCTACCTGAACGGACGCAAGCTAGCAAGCTCCTCAGAAGATCTCTGCCGAACCGACTTTACACTAACCTGCTCAATCTCGTGATTGTAAGTATGCTTCAAAATTGTGATAAATGATCATTAAAACATATGTAGAATACATATGCCGGAAACAGCATAATATGGCGTCGAATGAAAAAGCCTCCAAAAACAAACAAAAATGCCGGAAGGCAATTACAATGGAGACAAAAGTAAAAATAGGCAGGAGAAAAGGCTGCTGCTGTTGCCCGATATTTTAACATGAGCGAGTCTACCGTGCGATCAATCAAGCTAAAGTGAAGCTCAAATTCGGAATGCCATACAAAGCAGTTCATCCAGCATGTCTAAGCACTCGTCATACGCTCGCGACCGAAATATGAACCAAATGGAACAGGCTTTGTTGATTTGGGTGGAAGATTGTGCACAAAAACGGATTCCTGGTCTGGATATTGAGCTGAATCAGGAAAAAGCCCTGGAAATTTACCAGCACCTTAAGGCGCCAGAGTCATCCGGCAGCAGTTCCACAGGTACAAAAAATAAACTAAATAAAAAAAACGGTCTATCCCTTCATTCATCCTAATCGTTGAAATGTGGAAATGACAATATGGAATCTTAATTCTAACTCAATTTTTTCATCAATATTTTTTCACAGGAAAAAAGTTGGAGTTCTCTGCCAGCAAAGGCTGGTTTTATGGCTTCATTCGACGGAACAACATTCGTGTTGCGGCAACTGGCATCACTGCGTGACTGGTGGGTGAAAAATTGGTAGCTGAAATCTGGTGGACGAATTCATCGCAACGTGCGAAACTGTCAAGAAGGAAGGAGAATAAAAAAGCAAAACAAAAACAATATGATTTGGAGAAGTTTATTGCAGCCATTGAATAATTGATGTGCAGATGTGCTAGAAACCACGTTGATTTCCTAAAGTTTGAAACTAAAAAATACAAATAGAATTATTTCAGTTTATATGAATTGATAGAGAATTTTTTGGTAAATTGGTAGATTGAAAAATTAGTGAAGTTTGCAGATAGTGGAAAGAAGCGAAGAAGGTCGATGAGCAGTAGCGAGGAGTGAAAAACTACTCATGTTTGTAAAGGTAAAGCATTAAGGTTATGAGAAAATTAAAATATAAATTTATTACAGTTTTGAGCTGCATCACCAGAAGCTGCTATAAAAATAGTATTTTCTTGAGATCCGAACAATTCGAAATGTGAAAATAAAAGGCGAGAGCGCTTTAGCTGAAACCGAAGCTGCCGCTGAATACCCTCAAACATTGGAAAAAATAATTGAGGAAGGAAGATACCTGCTTGAGCAGGTATTCAACGCAAATGATACTGGATTATTTTGGAAAAAAAATGCTGATCAGCACCTGGATTTAAAGTTGCAAAAGACAGGATCACCCTACTGTTTTGCTCGAACGCAAGCGGTGATAAAATGCTCAAACCACTTCTTCTTCACCGTGCGATGCGTCCGAGGTCAATGAAGAACGAAGACTTCGATAAACTGCCAGTTTATTGGATGAGCAACGCCAAGGCTTGGGTCACGAAAGAGGTTTGGAAGCATTTTTAGTTGGAACTTTTTGTGTCGGAGGTCAAAAGCTACCTGGAAGAAAAAGGTTAGGAGTTCCGGGTGCTATTGCTAATTGATAATGCACCAGGTCATGTTGACATAGTTCATCCCAACATACGAATAGTATTCCTGCCCCCCAACACATCTTACTTAATCCAGCTTCTTGATCAGGGGATAATATCCACTTTTAAAAAATACTACATTAAGTACACATTCAGGTACATACTTGACTAGTTAGACGAAGGCTCTGCTTCAAGTGTACAAGAAGCATGGAAAAAAAAATTCCATTCGTGACAGTGTGCAGTTTATCGGAAAGGCAATTCAGTCGATTAAGCCTACTACGCTGAACGGTTGCTGGAAACCACTCTCACGGTTGTTCGCGAAAACCCATTAATGGGTAAAAAAAACCATTTTCAAATAGCTCTCCTATCTGTCATAAAATGGGGAAATTTCTTAATCACACAATGGGTAAAAAAATACCCATTAGAGAAAACCTCGTACAATAAAAAAATGGGTGAAAAAAAGTTCAAAGTTGGTGGAACATGGAAACATGACCATGGAGGAACTAAGAAAGAAGTTGATCGCAGATTCATACGGAAAGCTGAAGGGTAAGGATTTTTATTCCTGGTTATTCGAAACCCTGATTTATTTTGAATATTATAGAAGGTAATACTACCCAATTGATGGCTGAGTATACATCGAAGAAAATACGTTGGTTGATTTGAATCAGCACATCAAATTTGGGCATAACCTCGTACAAGCCGGAAGAATGCTCTTCCGTTCATTTGCAAAAAGAGTGGATCTTTACTATCAAGATTTTAGAACCTCAGCTGGCACATTTTTTCATGTATACAGCCAATAACGTGGATGTATAAGCTCGATTGGAGTATTTATTGGATTTATTAATGGATTCGTTGTTTTCATAAGTAGACCAGAAAAGGCAGGAATAAAAACCAGTACAAGTATTTTATTTTTTATTTATTGCATTTATTTAGTAAGTGCCATGAAAACCATGAATTTATAATCTACCAAACTGCTACATAATCTATATGCAAAAATGGGTTAATTTTTACCCATTATGGGATGGGTGCAATGGGTGAATAAATACCCATTATGTGACATACACTGCTTTTACCCGTTAATGGGTAAATCGGGCTTACCCATTAAATGGGGAGAGGCACTTCTAGCGAAAATTTGTGTTTTTTCACCCATTAATGGGTTTTTGAAAACGACCGTGCTGGCCATGTCAGCTTAAGATATCACCACCTCTCTGCGTTGGCATTTCCTCCAAATACTGTGCTTTATAACTAAATTCAATCGCCAGCCCAAGCTAGGTCCAAAGCCGGTATGGAATTAAAACTCAAAATTTCGTATGATTTTTTACAAAGACAGCAAACAATTTTTGTGGGATTAAAAAAAATTCATATAATAACATTTTTTCTTGTTTTCTTGTTCTAAAAAATATTGTTCAGAGGCTAAATTGGGAAATGTACAATCAACACCATCAATCAAATTTTTTTCACGTCTATTATGACTTGGCTGTTTTTACGTCGTTTTTTTGAAATAATGGACCGCGTAAAAAAAAACCGCGTAGTAAAATATCTTTTCCAAATAAAGCTTTAGAGAGTTGCCGTTCTCAGTAAAGTTGTTAAGAATGTAAAATATGGTCACTTGACATTATCAGATTAGTATAATATGGCGCCGCAATCTAAATTGCCAAATCGTGCTCTAGGAAGGTGCTGTCTTTAGCAAAGATGTTAATTGTGTATAATAAAGGCATTCAAAATAATCACGTTAGATCCAGATCGTACCTTAGAGATGGCGCTGCCATATTTGCGGCATGATTTAGAACTAATATAACAATGTCAAAAGACGACGAATGACATACTGTGAAATTTTGCCACGGACGGTAACTCTCTAACACTTCATTTTGAAAAGATATACTGCATCGCCATCTCTACAGTATACATAATGTGGAACTACTATAACAAAGTCAAACGACGACAAACAACATACAAACTGAGAAACTTTGCCGAAGACTGCATTTCTCTAGTGCCTCATTTGGAAAAGATAGACTGCAGTGCCATATCTGCGGCATGATTTGGAACTAATATGATAATGTCAAAAGACGACGAACGACACACTGAGAAATTTTGGCGAAGACAAAAACTCTCAATAACTACTCTGGACTGTTTTGCTCACTCATTGAATTAACAACCTCTTTCCATTTGTAACAGATTCCCGGTGGCCAATGTTACTGTAACCATGTTTTTCCAACACCAATACATTTTTATTACCATGTCCCTTCAATATGAATGTGAAATATATATTTTATTTCCTTGACCTTTTTTTACGTTTTTACGGTTTTCGAAATAACGCGGTTTTTTCCCACGTCATTTTTTGAAACAACGCGGTTTTTTTACGAGGTACCATTACCGTCTTAAAAAAAACTACAGTGTACACCAAATTGCTTGTATAATAATTCTTGGAAATAATTAGGCCTGGTTCATTAAAAGAATATTGCAATTTACAATGGCTAACTAATGACTAACATTTAGTTGCGTAGTCCTACGTCACCATTTTGAACAATCCAATGGGATTGTACCTTATAGTTTGTCAATAGATCCGCTGACTCCTTTTCACACGCAGGGTTTGTCTACCACTGTTTTGTCAGTTTTGTTCTAGTGAAAGATGTTATGACCACTTGAGAACCTTCATAAAATCTATTGGCTGCCATGAAAACTAGCATACGGCCAAACGGCCACAGCTGTCAATCTGAACAAACACAAACCATCGTGGATGGTTTTTATTTGTTCAGTTCTCTGCTCTTTTTATTCATTTAGCAGTAAACAAGAAAAAAGTCATACTTCTAGTGAACTTTTGTCTGATATCAAAATATCCAAAATAAATTTAGTTTTTACAGCGTATCATGCATCAAATCATATGCGTTTTGCGTCATTTTATAGTGTATTGGCTCGAATACGAATTGGCAACAAACTTATCATAAAGAATGCCCTTATTGGCCATTAATCTACAGTTCATTTGCATTACATTTCAAATTTGATGCAGTTATTAGTTCACATTTCAATTATTTCTTAGATTTCAATATGGTGACTGGGAAAAATCAGAGTTTTGCCAAAAAGCCAATTTATCTTCGCAATGACTACTATAAAACCAATTTGCCGTTTAAAGCATTTATTGGAAGCAAAATGGTTTTAACATGCTTTTCCAACTGACCATATTAAGCTAATATGAATAAGTACTATAACCAGCATATCAAAACAGCCTTTTACGAGTTCTATAAGTCGAAATAAACCCTTTGATAGGAGTAAAAGGAATTTGCGAAAACAAGATGAAACCTATTGGGTACAGTTAGGTTGGGAGATTATCTGGTTAATGCCGCTGATATAACTGTTGTATCCTATCGATTTTAAATGCAATGATAGATTTGTTCACCCCGAGGTGCAGGCGTTAGTTAGATTATTCCATCGAAAAGAGGTCTTTTTACTGTTTGCGCCATAGTTTCTTCAAAACAAATGATAACGCTGTCAAAGTTTTACTGTACAGAACAGGGTTACTATGATAGGCGATGTATTTAGGGATGGGGCTCATCATAGGAAATCGTATGAAATTGCGAAGAATCTCCCTTTTGCAGCCGTCAAAAACTAGCTTCTAACACGGTTGACCAGCGATGGAATCGACCGTGGATACGACGAGGACAACGGCGGCGGCGGGTTTGCCACTTCCTTATTGTTATGCGCTCCTATTTCATTCAATTATTGCCAATTTAGGCCCAGACTAGACGGCAGAAAGTGCATACACGATTGCGGGAGGGCCAGTAACTAGTCTCCCGATCAAAAAGGGGAAGCCAAGGGCCAAGGGGGGGGGAAACAATCAACACCACTTAATCTTCATATGCTGCGACCGTTGGGTCTTGAACGCGGTCCTTCGGTAGTTCTGGAAAACGCGAAAAAAATAGTCTCCGAGCAAATATGGGTGTCATGCTTGATCGGCTTTCGCGGGTGGGCATTAGGAAAGGGCACAAACGAAGATAGAGTGGGTTTTGTCGAGCATAATAAATCGGTTTTTGCGTTCGTGCCGCTCGCTTGTTGAAATGATAAATCATGACAGCGAATCTAGTGACAAAAGAGAGAAGAAAAAACAACCCAACAGGCACAGGGTGTTGTACAATATGCCAAACGCATTTGAGGGCGAAGAACTCGTGAGTCATGGCAATGGATTGTGTAAGGCAGTGCACTTTCCTGAGTGCAAGCAAACTAGAACCGTGCATACGATTCAATTGCTCTTTAACAGCTGGAAATGGGTCCATTAGTCGCCTATCGCAATATCTAGGTATGATACTCGTAATTCAAATAAAACTCAACAGTGCTCTTGGCGATTACGAGCTCGCAGTTTTGATGTTCGTGTCCACAAGAAATTCAAGCAATTCCGATTTAAGTGGCAGGCTTGCGGCGTAGAAATCAATTAGTGAAATGTAAATCAACAGATATCCGGCTGCGATGACATGTGTCGATTTGGATTGTAATTGACATAATCTGCTGGATGCGATACGGGAAAAAGCAATTACAGAATAAATACTGCCTAAAGTATCGCCGGGCTCGCGAGCAGCAGCTGGTAATATGCGAGCCTGTGATAATGGATGTTATCTTTTCGGGCACATATTTGGCATCCCATCAACAGTCAGTTGCAGTGTTTCTGTTGTTATTGTTTGTTTTTGATGGTGCTATTGCTCGTACTCTGTTCGTGATTTTGTTTTCGGCAATCGCTAATGGAATTTACCGTCTGGTGAAAATTTCTGTTTCATTTTTTCTTTTCCAGGTAAACTCTGTAAACAAATCTATACTGCAACCAAACTAGTTTGACTTCCCCCTCGATAGTTCCTCTTAGAAATTTTATCTAATCTACCTCAGCGAATCACAGCGAACGAGCCCAAGAGTGAAATTGCATGTCTGGCCGCCACCGTTTAACGGTCACCTTTTGTCCGCTTTATTCAATGGCTAAACCGAGCACTTTTTCCTCTTTCACCACCTCTGGGTGCCGAAAATTATAGGCTATAACCTTTCACGAGCTAATTAATTTATATCTTCTGATATGCTGCCGCAACTGCCGAGCCATCATCTAATGGTTCAAGTAAAAACCAACAACACCCAATGCTAATCACAGGGCTCCGCCACACCAAATGGGCAAAGGCACCTACCTACCTATGAATATTAAAAAGGGTGCCTTTTCCGCTCCACAGATATTAGCGCCCCTCAAATGGGGAGCTGCGCTCATAACTCCTTATAAACGTTGGCGGCCGTCTAATCGGTTTCGCATGTCGGAAGCTCCTAAATAAAATCCCACTCATTTTCCTAGGTTTGGGAAGAGTGCCACAAGGTGCACTCCCCCTTACAAACGAGTATTTAGCTAGCCGCGCTCGGTAATGAAATGTTTCACGGGTTCGAATCACCCGACAATTATGCCAATCCTGTAAAATGGTGAATAATTGACGCATAAATTCTTATTCCCCTTCGTCCTATACGGTACAAACTCAGCAGTCATGGGGTACAGAGCCGTGGGGTCAGATCGTTAAGGTGATAGTTAATAGAATTCACAAATTGTACCGGTACTTCAAATTTACTGCAGCATACATTTGATTTCCTGCACGAAATGTTTATGGTTTTTGAGATTTGTGCCTTCGAAAATGCGGGGCGATGATGCGATTCCGCCATAACGGCAACCGTTTATGGATTTCACCAACTTTCACCTTAATGGCCATAGTTCCGCCAAGCACTTGACTGCTAAAGGCCGATCGGTCCAAAAATCTGGGTACATTAATCACTCATTCGTTTACTTATGGAAATTTGGCGTCCACGCCATCTGTTGCCGCAAGTGGTTATTGCCGGAAAGTATGCAACGATAGTGGTTGGTAAGTCGCTTCGGTACATTTAATTTTCAAGTGCTTATCGTGGTAGCCGTCATGAATAAATCGAAATGGTTACCGCAAATGAAATTTGCTGAAAGGGTCCATAAGAGACAGAGGAACAACATCTTTTTCATGAAAATGACAACCCTCCTCAGGTAACCAATAAACAGTACCAATGCGTCTTTACGGCAGCCTATCAAGCAATTAAGTCACCTAAAATGCAACCTAAATGCCGCTTCTGGCCCAATATACGGCTGGTTTACTGAAATGCTATGATAATGCTTTATCAATGCTATTTTGCCTTCGGAATGCTTATTACAGGCAACAAGCATTTAAATAGCATTTGAAATCCAACTAAGCAATCAAGATGCTGATATAATGCTAATAAGGTCTGTATCCACATTAATCCAGACACCTTCAAATCATTGAATCCTAGAGGGTTTGAGCTGTTTAGTGGAATACCTGTAACTAGAAATTAGAAGAAAAATTAATATTTTCCATTTAATTCCAACTATCTTTGCTTATCTTGACAGATACGCGTATTTCGTCTACAATGTGCAGACTTCTTCAGTGTCTCGTACTAATAACTCGACTTGAAGTTTCAAATCATTGTAACTATTGAAATATTGCACGTATGAATGAAAAATTTCACTGTAGTGTAATTGAGAGTGTATGATGATAAAGACTATGATTGATGTTTACATTTCATGTTTAGTACCGTCCAGTTAATTGCAAGATTGTCATACTTTATATTTTATCCCATACACAGAGGACAGCATCTATTGACATGTAGACCTAAATTCGAAGAATATTCAACTAAACATTACTCGTAAAATAGGGACTACTAACATGGCTCGTAAAATAGGGATGTCTAAAAATCAAAACAACGTTTGGGACTTAAGTCGTATAAAGTAAAAACAGTAACAAATCGCAATGCCAAGCAGAACTTACCAGCAAGATCACGGGCTAGACGTTTGTACTGCGAATATTTGACGTTTGTACTGCGAATATTTGATTTGCGAATATTTTTCATGCGTTGTTATGGACGGTGAAACTTATGTCCTGAAGGATTTCAAGCAGCTTCCAGGGCTGGCTTTTTATTCTGCTTTGGCCAGAAATGCTACAGCTGAGCATTTCAGAACGAAGAAGGCATCGAAATTTCCCAAATAATACCTTGTGTGGCAAGCAATTTGCACGTGTGGCAAAAAGAGTAAATCTTTCGTCACTACAGGCACAATCAACAAGGAGATCTATCAGAAAGAGTGTCTGCAGAAGCGATTGCTACCCTTATCAAAAGTCACAAAGAAAAACCTTTGTTCTGGCCCAATTTGGCATCACGCCACTATGCTAAAACTGTGATGGAGTGATACCAAGCAAATCAAGTGAACATTGTACCAAAAACCTCAAACTCGCCAAACTGCCCAGAGCTACGACCAATCGAGAAATATTGGGCTCTGATGAAGCGGAAGCTTTCATTAAAGAAGCAAGGAATCAAAGACATCAAACACTTCCAGCAAATTTGGACAAAGACGGCTTCTACGATTTCTGAAGAGTCTGTACAAACCCTAATGGACGGAGTTAAGCGCAAAGTTCGAAAATTTTATGCAAATGCCGAATAATTATGGTTTGTCTTCACGAATTGTTAAAACACATCCCATGAATCTGAAATAAACAACTACGACGGAAATATAATGTTTTATTCGTGTTCTGAGGTGTCCGGATTATTGCGGATACAGACCTTATAATGCTTGTAGCATCATTAATGCAGATTTAGGGTTGATTTACTGCATATGCTAATGCTTATTGGTTACCTCGGTCATCACCTCGAACAAACCTTCACACGCCAAAATAATCGAGGATACTCGACTAGACACAATTTTGAGAAATTCATCTTACCTCGCCGATATCTTTTGGATAAGAATGCACCCAAAAGCATTATTTAAAAGAAGGAAAATGAAAAATTGAAAAATCTGAAACTTTGCAAACTTTCACATTTGTGACTTCGAAACATGAACCGCTTTTTACTAGTTCAGATTTATTTTCATGACAGGGCAGAAAAATACGTGTACTAGAAGTGGTTCAACATATAATAAGCAAATTTTTCACAACGTGTGTTGTTCTTTATTGTTAAAACTTGCAGAGTAACAATGATTTGCTACAAAAATATCCAAATTGATAAAGCGTTAACAAAAAGTTATCAACGTCAAAAAAAAGTAAAAACGTTTACAAAAAGTTAACAACGATAACAATAAGTCAACAACCGTAACTGAAAATTACCAACGTTTATCGAAATTTTAAATGCAAACTAAAAATTAACAACGTTAACCTTAAACTAACAAAGGTAAAAAAAAAATTAACAATGTTACAAAAATTTATGAACTTAAACCAAAAAGTCAACAACGTAAATCAAAGTTAGCAACGAAAAAGAAGGTAATCAGTGTTAACAAAAATTGAACAACGTCCCAAGCAACACACAGTTATCATAACTGGTTTCAGCAACTTGATTGTGACTCAATCGAGTCACACTGAAGTTACTTTAACTGGTTTGGAACAAGTGGGCTACTAGGAGTTGACAAAAATTGAACAAATTGATTTTTATTTTATTTTATTGAGTTTATTGAGCTTGTTGATTTGTTTGATTTTGTTTAATTGGTTGATTTTTACGATTATGCTTATTTTGGTGGTATTGATGATACTGTTGGTTCTGTTGATTTAATTCATGTTATTGGTTTTGTTGATTTTGATTTTGATTATATTGTTGCTCATTATAGTATCGGGATTTTGTTGATTCTATTGATTTTATTATAGTGTTAAAATTCTGGATTTTGTTAAAGTTGTTGATAAAATTGCTTTTGTTGATATTGTTGATTTGGTTGTTTGTTCATTTTGTTTATTTTCTTTATCATGTTGATTGGATTTGAATGGAATATGTTGTTTTGTTGACTCTGACGATGATTTTGATTCTATTAATCGTGTTGATATTGCAGATATTGGTATTGATTTGATTCAATAGTTAATATTGTTGCTTCTGTTGATATTGTTGATTTTGTTGATAATGTTTATTTTGTTGTTTTTTTTAACTTGTTGATCTCGTTGATTTTGCCAATTTTGTTGATTTTGTTGATTTAGTATCTTTATTCGATTAAGTTGATTCAGTTGATTAAGTGGATTTTGTTGACTTTGTTGACGTTGTTGTTTTTGTTGGTTTTGTATTTTGTTGATTTTATTGAGTATTTTGTTTCACGGACTATGCAAAACTTGTTGCTGTTGTTGAATTTGTTTCTTTTGTTGAAGATGTTGTTTTTTGAATTTGTAGATTTTGTTGATGTTGTTGGAGTTCTAGATTGTGATGATCGTGTTAATTTTATTATGTGGAAGCGTTTATTATTTTTTGATAAGTTGATATTGTTTGTTTTGTTGAAATGATCGATGATTTTATGGTTTTGTAGAGATTGCTGATTGTGTTGGTATTTTTGTAACTTTTGAACTAGTAGATATTTGTTTAATTTAACCAATCATGTTTTTCGTTATTGCATTAATCAATTTTCATTTTTGAAAATGAGAAACATCCTTCTTTTCAACATGCCTCCCTGGGAGTGGACACCAATAGCTGCTAGAACCAAAGATGTGAAGAGAAAGTATTGGTGGTCCGTAAGAGCACGGCAGGTTGTGAAATTGAAAAGAAGTAGTTGAAATTGAGCGTAGGGCATGTTTGAAAGGTGGCATCCGATCAAGCAGACAATCTTTTGCCTACACACTTTTTTCACCGAAATCTGTAAAGTTTTACCAAATTCTCAACAGCTGAATGTTCGGTAATCCGATTTAACAGATTTTGGTGAAATTTTACAGATATCTGTAAAAAATTACCGGATTTCGGTAAAATTTTACCGAACGTTCAGCTGCTGAGAATTCGGTAAAACTTTACAGATTTCTGTAAAAAAATCTAAGTGTGTAGCTACCACAATGCGTGGTAGGCAAGGAGGAAGGGAATCAAACTGGCCCTATGCTCGATTTCAACTACTTATTTTCAATTTCACAACCTGCCGTGATCTTAGAGACCGGACCTATCAATACATTCGCTTCACATATTTGGTTCTAGCAGCACTATTGCTATACACTCTTAGGGATGCAAGTTGATGAGAAGGATGTTTTCAATTTTCAAACATCAGTTTTGTTGTTTTTTTCTTTTGTTTTATTGATTTTGGTTATTTCATCTATTGTGATAATTTGATTGAGTTAGTAAGTAGATTATTTTCTTTTAATTTGGTTGGTTATTTTAATTTTGTTGTTTCTGAATGTGTTGGTAATTTTCTTGATACGTTGACTTGTAGAATTTATTAATTTTATAGTTTTGTGGAATTTTTTAATTTTGTTTTTATCAACAATGCAGAAGTCATTGATTATGTTGTTGCGGTGTCTATGCGGATTTTTATGATTGTATTGTTCATGATTATTTTTCCTTTTAATTATATTTTTTCATTTGTTCTGCTTGTTTTGTTCATATATAAGTTTTTTTTGTTGTAATTTATTTTGTTCATGTTGCTGATTTCGTTCTTTTTTTTCAAATGTTTTGGATTTTCTTGAGGTTAATTATTGGTTCAATTCATTATTATTTTTAATTGGGTTGGTTATGATGATTAAACGGTTTAGATGGTTTGGATGGTGGAAATTTTTTGACTTTGTTGAGACTGTTTATTTTGGCCTCTGTTATATTTTTTTTAATGTGTCGCTTGTTATGTTGATTTTGGTGGTTTAGTTTATATGTTTGTGTTGATTTGTTGATTTGATTTGTTAATTTCTAACATTTGGCTGTTCTTTATGTTGGTTTTCTTAATTATTTTTATTCTGTTTGAGTTGCTAATTATATTGTTTTGTGGATTTTTTGTTTAGGGTATGTGGATTTTGGTGATAAAATTCATGGTGTTATTTTATATCCATTTCTTTTTTTATTTATTCATTATGAATGTATTTTTTTTTGCTCTACTTGTTTTGTTGATGCCATTGTTTTTGAGGCTTTTTTACCTATGGTTTTGTTGATTTTCTTAATTTTCTGTTGATTTTGTTGATTTTGTTGATTATGTTAATTTTGTTGATATTGTTGATATTGTTAATTTTGTTGATTTTGTTGATATTGATGATTGTGTGGATTTAATTGATAATGTCGATTCCGTTGATTTTCTTGATTTTGTTGATTTTGTTGAAAAGGTTGATAATGTTGATTTCGTTGGTTTTTCGATTTTGGTGATTTTGTTGTTCTTGTATATTCTATTTTGATTTTGTTGATTTAAATGCTTTGGGTGATTTAGTTGATCTTGTTGATTTTGTTGCTTTTGTGGATTTAGTTGATTTGGTTGATTTTGTTGATTTGGTTGATATTGTTGATCATGTTGATTTTGTTGATACTGTTGATTTTGTGGATTAAATTGATTATGTTGATCGCGTTGATTTTCTTGATTTTGTTGAAAAGGTTGATTATGTTGATTTCGTTAGTTTTTTTCGATTTTGGTGATTTTGTTGGTCTTGTATATTCTATATTGATTAATTGATTTAAATGCTTTTGGTGATTTTGTTGATCTTGTTGATTTTGTTGCTTTTGTTGCTTTTGTTGATTTCGTTGATTTTGTTGATTTTGTTAATATTGTTGATTTTGTGGATTTAATTCATTATGTTAATTTCGTTGATTTTCTTGCTTTCGTTGATTTTGTTGAAAAGGTTGATAATGTTGATTTCGTTAGTTTTTTTCGATTTTGGTGATTTTGTTGGTCTTGTATATTCTATTTTGATTTTGTTGATTAAAATGCTTTTGGTGATTTTTTTGATCTTGTTGATTTTGTTGCTCTTGTTGATTTGGTTGATATTGCTGATTTTGTTGATTTTCTTGATTTTGTTGATTTTGTTGAAAAGGTTGATAATGTTAATTTTGATGATATTATTGATTTCGTTAGTTTTTTCGATTTTGGTTATTTTGTTGGTCTTGTTTATTCTATATTGATTTTGTTAATTTAAATGCTCTTGTTGATTTTGTTGATCTTGTTGATTTTGTTGCTCTTGTTGATTTTATTGATTTGGTTGATTTGGTTGATTTGGTTGATTTGGTTGATTTTGTTGATTTTGTTGATTTTGTTGATTATGTTGATATCGTTGATTTTCTTGTATTTGTTGATTTTGTTGAAAAGGTTGATAATGTTGATCTCGTTATTTTTTTTTTATTTTGGTGATTTTGTTGGTTTTGTCCATTTAATTATGATTTTGTTGATTTAAATGCTTTGGGTCACTTTGTTGATCTTGTTGATTTTGTTGCTTTTGTGGATTTGGTTGATTTGGTTGATTTTGTTGATTTGGTTGATATTGTTGATTTTGTTGATTTTGTTGAGAAGGTTGATCATGTTGATTTTGATGATATTGTTGATTTTGTTGTTTTCGTGGTTTTTTTTCAATTTTGATGATTTTGTTGGCCATGTTTTTTTTTTAATTTTCCATCGGCCTATTTCCTAAAAAAGTGACAATCGCTGAGGCCAGAGAGACGACTCCACCACCTGGACCTTACATATCGACTCATGAATATGAGTCGGGATGAACGGCTTTACTTTCCTTCCGAAGGAAGACGTGACCAGATTTTTTCGACTCAGAAAAACCACCGACGTCGACTAGGATTGAACCCAGACCCACTGAGGTGCCAAATCGCAGTCACGCCTACCACTACACCACCGACGCCGGCATGTTGGTCATGTTGATTTTTTTTTCATATTGTTGGTTTTGTTACTTTTGGTGATTTTGTCAATTTTATTGGTTCAGTTGATTGTGTTGACTGTGTTGATTTTGTTGAATTTGCTGATTTCAATGGTCTGGTTGATTTTGCTTTATTTTGGATTTTGTTGATTTTGTTGATAAGGTTGTTTTTGGATTTTGAAGATTTTGTTGATCTGGTTGGTCTGGTTGATTTTGGATTCAGTTTATATTTTTAATTCTCTTCATTTTATTGACTTTGTTGATATTTTTGACCATGGACCGAATTTGGACATGGACCGAATTGAAAAAAGACAACTTCCGTGTACAGCAGAGGCCACGCCCGCCTTAGTCTGATTGGTAAGGTAAGTGATATTTTTGAGAACGTTGATTATTTTTATTTTCTTGGTTTTGTTTATATTTTTGATTTTGTTGATTTAGATAGAAGATTTTGACTTTATTTGGAGATTGCTGATTCTGTTGGTATTGTTGTTTCTCTTGAATTTCGTCTCTGGCTTTCTTTTTCATTTTTCGTGGATTTTGTTGATTTTGTCTCTATTTGTTTTATTAAATTGAATTTATTGAGTACATTCATTTGTTCAATTTGGTTGATTATTTTGATTTTGTTGATTTTGATGGTGTTGGTATTTGTGTTGTTTAGTTGACTTTGTTGAATTTCTCAATTTTCTGGCCAAGCGGAATTTGTTGATTTTGTTTATATTGTCGATTGGTTGATTTTGTCGAACATGATTGTTCTGCTAATATAAGGTTATTTTTAATGTTGTTGATTTTATTGATTTTTGATATGTTTTTTAGATTTTTGAGTTTGTTTTTGGTTAATTGATAATTTTTATTATATTTTTCTGTTGATTTGGTTGGTTATTTTGATTCAGTTGACTTGGTTGGTTATGTTGATTTAGTTGATTTTGTTTATTTGATGATGTTGTGGAATTTTTCGACTTTGTTGAAAATATTTATTGCTCTCTAATATTTTCCTAATTATTTAGTTGATATCATTGTATTTGTTGAATTGATTAAGTTCTTGCATTTGATTAATTCATATTAAAGTTTTATAGATTTTGTTTCATCTCTTAGTGATGTTAGTTATGTTTTTTGTTGATTTTGTTGGATTTGTTCAATTGGAGAATTTGTAGATTTTCTTTAAATTGTGTTATGTTTTTTCCTCTTCTTTATTTGTTCTTTTTTTAGAGTAATGGGAAATAAATTGAGTATCGGAGATTGCTGATTTAGTTGGTATTGTTATTTCTTATGAAATTAGTCTCTTTTCATTCATGTTTCGAAGATTTTGTTTATTTTGTCAATTTTTTTTTAAATTTAATTGAGTTTATTGAGTAGATTTATTTGTTTAATTTGGTTGATTAATTTGATTTTGTTGATTGGGATGGTGTTGGTGATTGTGTTGTTAAGTTGACTGTGTTGAATTTGTTGGTTTTCAATGTGTCACGTTTTATTTTTAATTTTAGTGATTCAGTTGATTTCAGAGTATTTGTTGAGTTGATAAATTTCTTGCATTTGATTAATTTATATTAAAATTTCATAGATTTTGTTTCATCTGTTAGTGTTGTTAGTTAAGTTGTTTTGTTGATTTTGTTGATATTGTGCAATTGGAGAATTTGTGAATTTTTCTGATTGTATAAATTGTGTTATGTTTATTCCTCTCCATTATATGTTCTTTTTAAATTGTGTTGGGGCAGGTTCGCGATTTCCGGTGAAATTTACCGGGCAATATATCGAGTATCGGCTTTGAAGTAGCTCTGTACAGAGCTGCTGCTATGTCCCACTAGGCGCAACTTCTCCTTTACAAGAACTAAGCACTAATCTATAGAGACACACTGGGAAATTGTTTTGCTATTCATTTGGTTTATGTCGTTGTTTTTAATGGAGTTGTTGGTTGAGTGTTTTGAGTTAGTTGATTTTGTTAAGTATGTTGAGATTTTATTTTATTTTGTTAATTGTTGAGGTATATTCGTTTGATTTTGTTGATGGTACAGAAGTTGATTTGGTTTTTATTTTGTTGAGTTTTTTTGTGTTTGTTAATTTGGCTGATATCATGTGCATCTCTTACCGTGGTAAAGTATTTGATGTTGTTGATAACGTTGATTTTAAAGATGTTGTTGCTTCTTTTGATTCAATTGAATTGACATGTTGTAGTTGCTTTTGTTCAAATGGTTGATCTGGACGGTTCTGTTTACTACAATAGATCAAATTACTGGTCGCGGTGGTTTCTGTCCCGAACAGAGAAAAAACGGTTTTGTTGCTTCTGTAAATTTGGATGATTTTATGGTTTTGTTGGTTGGGATGATTTTTTTGATTTTGTTGAATCTGTCTTTCACTTAGTTAAAATTGCTAACTTTGTCAAATTTCTTGATAGTTTTTGATTTTATAAGTGTTTAATTAGAGTGTTTTTGTTGATAATAATGTCTTTGATGTTATCAACAAGTTGTTGATGTTGTTGATTTTGTTGATACTTGAGATGTTGTTGATCTTTGGGATTTTATTAATATAGTTGATCTTGTTGCACTTGTTTACATTATTCCCTTGGTTTTGTAGATATTATTGATTTTGTTGAATTTGTAACCGTTGATTTGTTTAACTCTGTTGAACTGGTTGGTTTTATTGCCATTGTTGGTTTTTTTTTTATTTTGTTTTTTAATGGTTATGTGAAATATGTCAGCTACAATGATAAAGTTTTTTGCTCTTTTGATTTCTTATTCAAGATTTTATTTATTATGTTGACTGTGCTGATTTTGTGGTTATAATGGAGTCGTTGAGTTGATGCATTCTTTATTAATTATTATGATTAAGTTGATTTACATGCTCTGTTTTTGTTATTAACTGTGTTGGTCTCATGAATGTTGTGAGTTTGGTTTGTTGAGTTTTATGATATTTTTGTTTCGTGGATTTAGTTAATAATGTTTATTCTGGTGGTGTTTTGAATTTTGGTTTTTGATGTTGTTGTGAATTTTATGAATTTGATAATTTTGTAAGATTTACTGATTTTGTTGAAATTAGTTTTGCTAAGGTTTTTTATTATTTTTAAATGTACGAAATTGTTTTTTTACATACGAAAGGAATACGTCCCACTTTTACTAAGCAGCTGCGTAAAAATAAAACTAAGTAGTCACATGCATTAACATTTAATTTATTTCGATTGTGTTTGCATGAGTTACCTATTCATGCAATGGTCAAAATGAAGTTATTGAAATTTTGAGTATATATACCAAAAATTTTAAATTTTTTTTAAAACTACCGTATGTTTACTTTTTGCCAAAAACGGAAAATTTGACTCGAGAGATGGTCGATAAATTGTTCCGTTCTGGAGTTATCGCCGAAAACAACCCGTGTCAAAAAGACCTCAGTGTATTGCTCGTTCTGTTGATTGGTTGATTATGTTCAGAATGTGAATGCCAACCTTTATAGTGTCGAAAGTAAGATTTTTGGCCAAATTAAAAAAAAACAGCCTTCATCAATCATTTTGACTCAAAAAAGAAATACAATTTTTTACATACATGGCTGAGAAATTTTTGACTAAATGTTTGTCGAAAGGTTGAAAACACCTTCTGAACTTCTTTGAAGTGGTTTCAAAATTTTCAAATTATTTGACACTTCTAAGGGTTGCGTGCTGGCCTAAACACGGGATATTTATGATTTTCATATAATAAATCTTAAGTTTCTCTTTCTATACATGTTGTGATTGACAAGTTGAAAATTGTAAAAATATTTGGCTTGAATCAGATGGATTATTGATGTGGATGATTATTCTGTCTTCGGATTACTTTATACTTCTATTAAAATTGACAGTAAAATTCATGCACAATTTTCTTTCATCTTCCTCCTTTCCAGGAAATATCCAGAAGAACCACAATAGGGTTATTTCAACTGCTCTAAATTTTTCACGAATCATCAAACTATCTCCATAATGCATTTGCAGTTCTCAAATCATGCCAGTGGCCTTTAGAACCTAATCTAAACTGCATTCAAATCGCCAGTAGAGCCTGTGACCATCCGAACCTAGCGATGACTGGGATGAAAATTGGCTGCCATGTTTAGAGCAAATTGGCATCCGCTTGCTGATTGGCCCTGGGAAAGTACTCACTGCTGAAGCTTTGCCATCCTTCTGGCTTCCGACCCGGTGTTCCACAAGTCAGAGAGCGAACAATTCTTCGAGACAAACCAAAACACCGTTTGACGGGACTTGACATATCAATTAAGGGAATTATTGCGCCAGGAATTCACCGGCACCTGTCTGACTATACTAAATCCTGGGAAGGTATGCAGATCGTGCTTGAGGGTGGTGCGATACTCACATCACCTATATCAGGTGCGTCGAATGTCGGATTTCCGCCACCCTACCTACATATAGTCTAAATTTGCTGAAGCCAACCTCCTGATCCATAGAAGTGTGTCGGTGACGTTTTCTCTAATCGAATTTCGCTGGAGCCAATCCGGAATGATGGAGGGGGGAGGGGGAAGTGAGGCAACATCATTAATTTTCGCTCGCTTTCGCATTCCCAAAATGCAGTGCGGCGCGGAAAAATGTGGAACTCGTTTTTGATGCCAGAGGTGACAGGAACAGGGAGATTTATTCTGGAATCGAGTTGCACTAGGTTTACAATATATGTTTAGTGGGGAAACCACCTTGTTGGAGGCTGTCGGTCCCCGTACGTTACTCGACTGGAGCAGGGGAAGGTATGCGGATTTGACACAATCCCAAACCGATCCGGTAATTAGTTGTGGGAAAATTAATTGTGGTATTTCGGTATGCGAACGAACCACATCCTGCCAGTGAGCAACGTAGTTGACGTGAAGGGTGGTTGTTATTAAAAACAGACTTCGCCGATGTAGGTAAATTGTGGAGTGGCAAGAGTGTCCTGATGATATGAAATGGAACCAGTTCTAACGGGGACAAAGAGTAGCCAACAAAATGGGATCATCAAAGAGAAGGATGATGTATGGGATTGAAAAATCAACAGAACATTTATGCTACAAAAGATATCAATTTGAGCGATCGATGAACGGGGAGAAGTTGATACTGGTTGTGTGCTTGACCCACAGATCAATCAGGAATTGAAAAAATGAAACAAAATGGCAGCGAAATTATTCTTGTGTTGATTATTTCGACAACTATTCACCATCCAGCGGAAATGATTGATTGGAGGCAGTCGAGTTTTAAATGTTGCTGTTTTTATTTTTGCTACTGAATGCATTGGCTCCGGAGATAACAGATCCTGTGTTATTGAAGTCTTCAGAATTTACAGAATTAATTAAAAAATGCGAACATTATCCGCAATGGCTCATGCTGGAAATCGTAATTGGCAGTTTTCAGAATGGATGGAATCGAGGAACTCGTCCAGGCGTATTTTTTTACGTAGGACTATGTTTTTTGTTTACTATACCGGGTGTCATATCAAAACTTTGAAAATTAAGAACGCTACGCAAAAGTGAAAGGTTTTGGTAAACAAATATCTCTCGTTCTACTTCACAGAATGACTTCATTCAAACACCATTTGATCGAAAAAAACTAACAAATTTTTCACAATTTTAATCAAACTCTATGAGTACAGGTTGTCCACGATGAAATTGCCACACTATGAAATTGCTCTAACTTTTTAACCGTAGGATAGAATTTAATGAAAATTTGGGTGGATTTAGTTCATAGTGTATTATTTACATCCTGCAAGTTTTAAAGTCCTGTGATCTCGTGGAAAACTCGCGGAAATGGAGTCGAAAGAACAGCTCGTGCGTGATAAAATCTTGCGCATTCATCACGAGAACAAGGATCTCTCGCATCGTTTCATTGCTAAAACGTTGGGAATCGCGAATTCCACGGTGTCGCGAGTGATTAAGCAGTTCGAGGAACGGTTGACCTCCGATCGAAAGCCCAGAAGTGAAGGAAAAAGTATTCCGTACAACACCAAAAATCACAACCGCGTAGTTGGGGCCTTCAACCGAAATCCGAACGCCTCCGTTCGGGATGTGGCTAAGAAGCTGCACCTAAGCCGAAGTTTTGTCCAGAAGGCCAAAACTAAGGCTGGGCTTCGAACGTTCAAGGTACAAAAGGCCCCTAATCGCGACGAGAAGCAGAACAAGTCCGCCAAAACCCGTGCCAGGAAGTTGTACCTCAACATGCTGACGAAAGTTGAATGCTGCATCATGGACGACGAAACATATGTGAAGGCCGACTTCAAACAGATCCCCGGCAACCTGTTTTTCATGGCCAAGGATAAGTTCAGCGTTCCGGAGCATGTCCGCACTCAGAAGATGTCCAAATTTGCGAAGAAATTCCTGGTTTGGCAAGCCATCTGCACGTGCGGGAAGCGGAGTGCACCTTTCGTGACCCAGGACACGATGAACGGACAGGTGTACATAATAGAGTGCCTCCAGAAGCGGCTGCTTCGTCTCCTGAAGGCCCACAACGTCCCAACAATCTTCTGGCCGGATTTGGCCTCATGCCACTACTCCAAGGACGTGCTGAAGAGGTATGCGGACTATAAGGTCAATTTCGTGCCGAAAATGTTCAACCCTCCCAACACTCCGGAGCTCCGCCCCATCGAGAAGTACTGGGCGATTATGAAGCAGCACCTTCTTAAACGACCTAAGGTAGTGAAGACAGTCACTACAGGAACTGAAGAAAGTATGGGTTTACATGCAAAAAACGGTTGATTCACAGGTTGTGCAGAATCTTATGGCCGGGGTTAAGGCCAAGGTGCGGGCATTTGCGTATGGACTGTAAATAAAATACGAGTAAAATGGTAAAATGAAGTTTAATAGTTATTTCTCAATCCCTGAAAATTTGATGGCAATCGGATGAAAACTCGAATTTTGCGAATCAATTTTGTGTGTGGCAATTTCATCGTGGACACCCTTTATAAGTAGTTCAATTTTTTACTTCAAAATTACGATTTTTTTTCCTCATACAAATCTGCATATAAACAGGTTAAAAATGTGGTTTTCCCTTTCCGAAGTTCCGACGAAGGAGTTTAATAAATTCAAGTAGCACTCCACTTTCATAATTAGTTGTTGCAACTTGCGGAGCCGCCCTTAGCTCAGTCGGTAAAGGCGCAGAGCTACAAAGCAACGCCATGCTGGAGGGGGCTGGGTTCGATTCCCGTTCTGGCCACACTTGCCACACAATCATACTAATGCAAAAATGGTAACTGGCATCGAAAGCTCTCAATTAATAACTGTGGGAGTGCATTTAGAACACTAAGTTGTGAGCAAGCAATAAGCTTGAAATGCTGAAGAAGAAGAAGAAGAACTTGATAATATCTTAGCAAGTCATGAGTTTGATTTTGAGGGAAATGTTCGTAAAGTATGGGTTAAATTTCCATTGCATATTATCAAAAACAGGGGTGACATTGCGCATTTCGATACAAGTGCTATTTTTTCGTTTCGACCACATTTGCCATTATCGATTTCGATTCGAGCTCGAAACGAGTGAAACGCTTCGGGTAGTACTAGATCTTCGAGTAAAAATTGGCATTGCGTAGCATTAAGTTCGAGCATTTTTTAGCACGATTCGACTACAAATATCTCGTTAAGTAGAAGTTGTTCGTCGCAAAAGTAAGTGCAATCGTAGCCTCAATAACATCGTGAAATACAAGAGCAAATACGAATTTGATTACACAAATAATCGGTAAATTGTATTCATGTACCAATATGTAGGTACAAATATTATGTTTTTAAAAACTGTTAAAAACTCCCGATGCCAAAAGAAACTCCCACCGATTGTGGGGTCATTTGAGAAATGCGCTCAACGAACGGTCCTCCGGTGCGGGAAGTTTCCGAGTGGATATTAACATTGGACACAGTCGACAGAGCGATTAAGATTCAATTTTAATAACGACTTGATTGTTTGCTTTTCAGAAGTAGAATGAAAAATTGATTTGTCTTTTCTAGTTCTATAAAATCACTGCTTGCTTCTCTTTATTGATTTTAGGTGTGGGCGGACAGTAAATATAAAGTGAAAAACAAACTACGCCACAACATTAACAGGTAAAAAAACAGGAGGAGCCTAAATAAGACCAACAGGAAGAAAGTGTGGTGAAATCCGTTGGGTTGAATCCCTCCGTTTTCGGCATAGCTGCTGCAAAATCGTTTGGATGTCGCAACCACTTTCAGAGAAGCCTCCCTACAGATGATGGAAAGAAACCGTACATGGAAAGTCAAACTGCAGAAAGAAAAGAAGTGTTTGTAGAAGAAAGAAGGCTTTGACGGTGAATCGATGGAAGCAGAAGATCAACCTGACGAGCTCGGAATGAGAGTTAGGACTGGATCAAGAGTGAGTAAGCGGTATAACACGAAAAAGGAAAACTAGAACTATTCCGAAGATATGTTGAATCACAAGAAGAGAGCAATGAAATACAAAAAGTTCTATTGCAAGTGAAACAAGAACGCCTAAAAATCATAAAACAGCTTCACGAATTTAAGTCGAAAAAAATTGCTGTGACTCAAAAAAGTAGTCATAACAAAGATGAATCTGATTATTATAGATATTTTATGAGCCAAACTATTGAAAAAAGTTGAAAAAAAATTAAAAAACATCAAACCTACCAATCAAAACATTTTCTTTCTCCTTCTTATTATTCCTGACTTTTTATTTTTTGACCACGACTAGAAACTAGCACTATTTATTTTTTCAGAACTTTCAACGTAAATTACGCTCCTTTTCAGGCAAATAATATATAAGGAAATTTTAGTTCTTGTTGAAAACTAAAAAACACGCATATGTAGCGTAAAATGGGGCAAACTGAACTATATATCGGCCAAAACACAGCATCAAACCAGCTCTATTCGATTCCTCAGACTTTTAAACGTAAGTTACTCGCCTTTTTCAGTAGGTGACTGCGCTCTAAAGGGCGATACGGTCAAAATTTGGTCAATATCAACTTGACGTATTTCTTTCAAATTTCTTCAATTTCAAAGCGGAAGCCTAACTGAATATTTTTCCTGAATTTTATACTAATTGAACTTGAAAAAGAAATTTAATTTGATTTTTTAAGTAAACGATTTCACCGATTTACACGCGTTTTCCCTTGACCAAATTTTGACCGTATCACCCTTTATATTATATTGTTCAAAGTGTCCTGCATTTACACAATTTTTTGGGTTTAACAGTTCGCAAAACCGTGGTATTTGTAGTGGATAAAATTTATAAGTGCCAAAACTAGTGGTCAACTAAGTGATATAGGTTTAGAAGCAGATACTAGGAAATTATGCGAAATTAAAAGTGACACCAGATTCGCTCCGTGCTTTACTATTGTTAGCCCGTGGCGGCAATTATTCAGACATAAAGGCCTTCATTGATTTGCTATAAAACGAAGAGAGTTAGTGCTACCAACACTAACGTGGACACTTGGTATAGCAAAACAAAAGTGAGGGTAGGTTCACTATATTCTATTTGGAAACAAAATGAATGTAGAAGATAAAACATAGTGTTCGAACGTTGAAACGTTGACTCATGCTCGTCTTCCATTCTGGACTCTGACGATGAAGATAGTATTAACGTGACGATCAAGCAAGTGATATCTGGAAAACCTGACCTCAAATCGCCCGAATTGGTACTTTTGAAGAAGGGGTTGTGTGGGTCAGCAAGAAGAAGGTTAAAACGACTCATGCATGACGGTATGAGTTTCAAGGATGCTCTTGAAAAAGCGGTGCAACCAGTTGCAACTCCCAAAAGATCACGGAACTAGACTTTGATACAACTAACAGTTCAGAACGTCAGCTGATGCCAACAAATGAGAGAGTAGCTGGTCATAAGCTAACCACAATGGTACGGAAACTGGATAAAGATCCTGTTCAGGAAGGCAGTAGCAGTAAATCTGGCCGTAGGGAAAATCTGCCGGAACCAACCTATCCAGAAATTGCCAGTCGGGTTAAATTGGCAATAATTCCCAAAGGATATCCGAAAATCAAGTTGACCTCCAAACAACAGAAGAAAGTAAAGGAAACTGAGAACTGGGTATGTACTAATACCCTGTCAGGACCGACATACGGAAGATTGGGTCAAAACCACAGTCCCTCAAATACCTTTGGCTCTTGATGAACAAGAAATTCCTCGTCAAGAAGTCCTACTCGCGTTCTTTTATAGGAGTGTCGACGACGACAACGACACGATTCGAGGCTACATAGAAAGCCAGAATGACAACCTGAATACAACTAATTGGAGAATTTTGCAGCGAACTGTAAGGAACCATCATGTCGAGTGGGCGATCACTGTGTATGGTTCATCGATGCGACAATTAGAACAACGAAAATTCGTCATGAATTACAAATATGGTCAATCGCTTATTCGTCAGAAGCATAGTCCAGGCGTTCACGAAGAGAACGGGGGAAAAATCGTGGGTATGGAGATAGGCTCCTTTATTCGCTGGCCACTGCCCTAGTAAATACCACTTGGAAAAAATGGGTAAACTTGAAAACCCGCGATGCCAATTTTTTCAACTAGAAAGCGAAACTTCGGAACATTTCAGAAAGCGGAACTTCCGAACAGGCTCAGACATTGCCCATGACATCACAATTGTGATGGGTAAACTGGTCTGCTAAATTAAATGGGTTATACCACAATATTCCTCTTATTAGTCGCTGTGGTTTTTACGGCCCTGCAAAAAAAAAAAATACACGTCATTTTAGACAAAAAAGCGGTGATTGTGGTCAAAGGGAGTGAATTTTCAAAATAAACTTTTAGAGTGAACTGGTTGAAAATGAACGATTTCTTGACCTCGAAACAGCACGAAACTCGTTTAATTTTCCAGACCTTTTCACGTAAGTTCCACCTCTTTAAGGCAAAAAATAGAGCGACGGTTGTAGTTCTAGGGCTAAAAATTAGAAAAAAAAACGTATTTAGGGTGAAATGGGGCAAAATGAACTATTTTCGACTCCAACACAGCATGAAATGAGCCCCATTCGTTCCCTACAGATTTTCAACTAAGATATGCCCATTTTCAGGCAAGATATGCAGTGGAGATTGCAATTATACAGATAAAATCTGAAAAACACACTGATGTAGGGTGAAATAGGGCGAAATGAGCCTCTAACTATGCCTTGCATAGAATGAAGGTAGCGCCTATCAATTTATTGGATTTTTTTTCCTGTAGAAAAGCATCAATTAATGTATAAATATCAGTGGCTTTTAATAAGTCCAATTACAGCCTCGATTAAAGGGTGATCCGATTGAAATTTGGTCAAGGAGTTATGTGTGTGAGTCGATCAAAGTTTTAATTGATAAATCAAATTCTTTTTCTTTTTCAAGTTCAGTTAAAACAAAATACAAGAGATATATTCAGCTTTGCTTCCTTTTTACCGAATGCGAATTGCCGGTTCTTTCGTTTAACACTTGTCATAAGATTTTATACAGTCTCCTTGTCCACTTCATTCGCCGCAGAACGCCAGGTTGCCTTGAACTGTTTCTCGCTCACAACAGCTTTTTGAATCTTCTTAAGGTTCCGCTTGACGATGGCCCAATATTGTTCGATTGGGCTGAGTTCTGGCCTGTTGGGAGGGCGTCCTTGGGCAACACTTGAACGTTGTTGGCAATCTATTTCCTTAATGGCAAGATGCCAAATCCGGCCAAAATAGAACGGAAAAATTGTGGCGCTTTAGGAAAGGCAGTAGACGTTTTTGTAGGCACTTGCTCAGATAAATTTTCTGCTTGAAAATATCTGCCACCTTTCCACGTCCAGTAGCCGTATAAAATTTCCGTTCAAGAAGCTGTTTAAAGTCTGCCTTGACGTAAGTTTCATCGTTCTGTACATCGCAATCAAACTTCGTCAGCATCGTCGTGTACAACTTTCGCGATCGTGCTTTGGCCGACGTGTTTTGTTTATCGTCGCGATTTGGAGTCACCACTTTCTTGTAAGTCGACAGTCCAGCTCGTTTTTTAGCTCTATCCACGGTTGAAGGTGCCACTCCCAGCTTCTTTGTGACATCTCGGACGGAGAGGTTGGGGTTCCGCTCGAAACAGCGGGCAACTCTTTTTGTCGTCGCTGTGGCCTCTGGCATTTGATTTCCCCCCGATGCAGCTTTCCTGGCTGTCGACAAACGTTCGCCAAATAATTTTAATACGTTGGTAACATTTGATTTGGCCACATTCAACAATTTCGCCAACTTGGCGTGAGAGAAGTTTGGATTTTCGCCGTGCACGTGTAAAATATTGATGCGTTGCTTCTCTTCCTTCGATGACATTTTGATAGCTGAAGTGTTAATCTCAAAATCAAAATAGAGGCATGATGCTACACGCACACATCTTCAAAATGAGGGGTGGGCAAATTTTTTTAAATGCAAGATGAAAGGAAATGCGTCAAGTTTAGGTTGACCAAATTTTGATCGAAACACTCTTTATGTCCACTGTGCGCTGTCAAGAAATGCTTGCTGCAGTTACTAAGCGTTCCACTACAAAATATGGGTCATTCCAGCCGAAGTGTCCACACCACATGTACACGACCTTCACGGATTTCATCCAAATTTCGAGGAATGATTCATTTTGCGATTATATGTAAAACTACAGTTTTTTGTGTCGATCGGACCAGCCCTCGGTTATTGAGGCCTCCCCCTTTTTTTAAGTTTTTGTAAAAATGCTCATTTTGTTTTATTTATATCTCCGTAACTATTATGCTAGAAAACAATCTAATAACTGTTATTTAAAGAAAATTGTTCAAAAAACTCATAAAAATATTATTTTTTGGCGGCAGTGTTGTCAAACATGCTAATTTTTCTTATTAAAAGTCTTATTGTAATTTTAGCTGCACGGCTTTTTCTTTGCTACTGAGTGTATATCATGTATATCCATTTAGTGGATACTGGATGCTATTTGAAAGTTATTGTTCTAGAAAACCATAAAAAATAATTTTCTTGACGGCATTGTTGCCAAATGTGCTATTATTCTTCTTTTTTTAAATTTATTACTGTGTTTATTTGAACAACAACAACGCCATCTTATTCATTGGATTTTTACATAAAAAAAAAACAATCAAATGATGTAAACGTTAGTACAATTATGTTTTTAGAACTTTATTATTTCGCAATTTCTTTCCACTATTATTTTGTTGTTCCTTTTGTGTGCCTTTCGTCGATACTATTTTGAACCTTGAACTTGTTGTTGAACTGGAAACCGTTTTCATGAGCATAGAATCGATACCTGAAGGAACTGCGGTATGCATGGACCGGATACCAGCAATGGATGCTGCTGATTCGAAACGGTTTTTCAGTATCTCCTTTTCTTCGTGGCATTCTGCAGCCGACACAAATTTAACATTCAGCTTGCAGTGGTCTAACGCCCAATCATACAGTTGTTTTGGTGTTTGAATGGTTACGCCCTGCAAACTTGCCCGCGTTGCCAATCTTTTAAGTGTCCCTCCTAATCCATCGCTCGGACCTTTACCGTGTGCTCTAGTGAAGTAGTGCCACTTAGTGGGAACACCAAAATCTTTCTCGTGGAAGAACAGGTTGATGATGTTGAAACGATTTTTATACTGCGATCCCGCACCATCGGAAAAATATATAATTTTCGTTAGATTAGTCATCTTGCTCTTCATAAACTGAATGAAGTGTCGTAACCTGACTGTTTTTGTAGTGAACACCAGTGAACACCAGAAATAGCATCAAAAAACGATTCTACAAATGGTTCAACCTCCGAAACAAGGTTGTTTAGGCTGCATCTCTCTTACTGAGACCAATGTTTGTATTGGACCTCGTTGATGTCGTTGTCTTCAAAATGCGACCAAACAAGATCTTTCATAGAGCTTGTATCCGCACAATTAGCGTTTAAGAAGCATGTTTCTGTTGGTGGGTCGCATAGACATCGTTTTAGCATATCCCTATAAGTTTCAAACAGCTTGGTGCTCTCAACTTGCATTTGATCAAAGTGAGCTTCACAAATTTCAACCTGAAATTCTCCTGAATAGCACACACGCACATATAATGTGTACCAGCTGCTCCTGCCAATACACATTCTGGTGGTCGTACTTCCGCAAACTTTGGAAATCCTATTTTCTCGTTTGGGAATTTCTCTTTGAAGAGAGCATAAACTTCTTTAAGATTTACCAAAATTAAACGCTTCTGTTTCAAAACGCGTATACATCTTTCTCGTACGCTTATGTACTCCTTCTTTCCGGCTAACTTCTTACTTACATCCGCTTCTCGATAAAAGACATGTACCTTGTTCAATACCACGATTGACAGTTGATTACCTTTTTTTTTGGACTCGACGAGCATAGGATTCCTTTTTCAGCAACGCAGTTTTTCATGTTACGAATTAATCATTCTGAACATTTGAATTCACCTGTAAATGACCGATTTTAAAGTATTGTTTAAAAGTTATTCTGTTTTAGACTTTCACAACATCAAATACTTTGGATTTTCTTGACACTCCAAGTTTAGGCAGCACCGATAAAATGACTTTTTTCACTTGTGTTAAGAAAACTTCAAATTTATTGGTAATAGTGTTGTAAAATTTTCATCCAAAAATATTGATAATTGACATAGTAACAAAAGGATGAAATGCGTTTTTTGGAAGCAAAATTTTGTTCGACTTTTTTTTGCTACTAAGTGTACATAGAATAAAAATAAGAATATTTTATAAAAACTGGAAAACAAAGTGGTTTCTGTTGCAGAACACGGTATCTCAAGAACGGTTCAAAGTATTCCGAGATTTTTAGGGTGTTTCTGTAAAAAAGTGTGAAGGGCACGATGGCGTGGTCATTTTTTAAATTAAAATATCTACATTGAGCGAAAATTGCAATTTTAATATAATATGAAAATAATGCATATCTGGCAACACTTTCACCAAGAAATTATATTTTTAATCATTTTTTGATCAATTATCAACCAGTAGATTGTTTCTAGCCATGCTAGTTACGGAGAAATACATGTAGGAGAGTTATAATATTGTATAAAAACTAGAAAACAAGAAGTTCTTTGTTTCAAAACGGTGTATCTCAGGAACGGCTCAAAATACCCTAAGATTTTTAGTGTTTTTTATGTAAAATAGTGTGAGAAACACGATGACGTGGTCATTTTTAAAATCAAAATATCCACATTGAGCGAAAATTGCAATAAGAATTTTAAAAAGAAAAATTAGCATGTTTGGCAACACTGCCGCCAAAAAATAATATTTTTTATGAGTTTTTGAAACAATTTTCTTTAAATAGCAGTTATTATATTGTTTTCAACATAATAGTTACGGAGATATAAATAAAACAAAATGAGCATTTTTACAAAAACTTAAAAAAATGGGGAGGCCCCAATAACCGAGGGGTGGCCCGATCAACACAAAAATTTGTAGTTTTACATATAATCGCAAAATGAATCGTTCCTCAAAATTTGGATGAAATCCGTGAAGGTCATGTCCACATTTTAACTTTTTTTCGGACACATCGGATGGAATGACCCATATACAAAATTAACGAATTCAAAACAAACACTGTTCTACCTGTAACTATCTGGGCTTTGAAGACACCATAACAGTTCCGAGAACTCGGAATAGGGGAAACAGAAAAGAGCATGTCATTACAATATAGCACTTAAAGGTTCAGTACCTAATTTTTAATACAGGAATTATGCTATACAGGGTGCGGAAGAAAATAATGCGAAAATTTGTCCTATATCTTTCAAATCCCATTTTCAACTAATTCAAGCAATAATATCAGCATTTTCGACTGCAGTTATCCTTATAAAGTCCTTTTAAACAAATTTATTCAATGCGTCCTCCATTTTTATTAATAACATCCTCGAGCCGACGCCGGAAGCCAGAGCATGCCTTTCTGACGTAGTCCTCAGACATCGACTGCCATGTGCGTGTTATGGTTGACTTCAGGGTTTTCACATTAGGGTGTGATATTTTGCAGGCTCGTGCTTCAACATATGCCCAAATCGAATAATCCAACGGATTACGATCTGGACTGCTAGGGGGCCAAAAAATCCTTCGGCCAAAACTTCATGTTATCGTTCAACCATTGTTGGGTTCGATTGCACGTGTAACACGGCGTTCCATCCTGCTGTAGGACAACGTTTTGGTCCTCTGAGAAGTTGGCCTTCACCCAGGGAAGCACTTGGACCTTTAAAATACCGATTTATACTTCGGTATTGATTTTAACTCCAGCATCAATGAAAACAGGCGGCATTTTCAAACCGTTGGACGCCACCAAGCCAAACATCATGACACCAGTCGGATGTTTGGTTTGAGATTTGAATTTCACTTTTTCCGGAACGTTCTCCATTTTCTGCGGTGAAATGAACCGATCCGTGCTGCTGTTGACCACAGCATCGATGCTGGAAAGCTTTTCGTCGGAGAACAGGATTATCGTTTTTTCCTTCTTCAACAAGGAAAGCAATCTCTTGGAACGAGTCACTCGTAGTTCCTTGACCCGGTCCGTAATCAAATGCCGTTTCACTCTGGCTCTGGAAGATGCATGCAGGTCTTCTTTGATGATTCTCTCATGGATTTCTCCGAAATATTGGCTTCCTTTGCAAGTTTTCTTATGGAACGCACCGTGTTGCGAGCAATTTTTGCACGGACCGATTTGATCACCGATTTTATGCGGTAAACTGTTGCCAAATGGCACCCTACCACCATGGCAATCTCTTTCGGCTTCTTCTGGGCGAGCAACAAACTGGTGATCACTTCTTTTGCGAACATTTTGACGAATTTGCAATAAAACAAATAGAATGTCTGGATGCAGCACTTGAAAGTAAACATAAACAAAGACACTTTCGACAGAAATTAGTCACTAGCTACATGAATTAACCCAATACTCAAGTTTGAACATTTTCGCATTATTTTCTGCCGCACCCTGTATTCAACAAACAAAAAAAAATGACCATTTCAGCAGAATTTAATTTTCACTTCCATCAGGAAGGGAAGAGCCCTCATCGACACCGTTGTTGTTAGTTTTCGGTGTTGACCGAAAACAAGCAGCGGAAACCTGTGTTTTCACGTCAGGCCATGCCGTTACCGACCGGCCAAGCTGAATCGGGTGAATGCATGAGAAGCTTGCCGGTAATCCTTGACACGTTGAGCGATTTTTTTCCTCTTTTTTTCCCCTTCGTTCGAAATCGCCAACAACAACAGGTGCCATCTGGCGGTGAAAATATCCCAGCGGAAAGTGGGTGGTGGCGTGACAGGAAGCAGGGAGCTGATAGGCACTTTCGTGCCGTTTTTTAATTTATGAAAGCGGTTTTCCGCGTGTTCCGTGTTCTACAAGCGTTTTTCGGTACCTTCCGTCTACTGTGGGTTGTTTTTTTTTGATCGAGGAGATTCCGGTTCCGGGAAGCTTTAAAAAATTCTTGAAAATTAAGAGAATTAAATTGAATTAAAAAGGGACCTGGGAGTACTGGTTGGGAAAACACCTACTCCTGCTGGTTCTTGTTTTAAAGTCCATGAACTTCCGTGGGTTGACACTTCGAAGAATAACACGAATTTGACACGAACCTGGTTTGGGGGTTTGGAAATAAACGAAAAATGAAAGAAGAATTAACTCGAACCATGCGAAAATTTGCTAACTCACTAGCGTTGTTAGTAGATTTCGATTAAATTGGTTGGAAATTGCAACACGACGTGGCGCTGGAAAAGCCCCAGGGCGCGGGCTCATTCGCGTGGGTGGTTGGATTCGAGAAAGGAGGTCGACCGCCGAGTCATCATCGACGTTCAGTAATGGGCTTTGACCCCGCTTTGGTTTGATTGGCTTTTGTAACTTTTGTCGCCGAAACAGCTAGCAAACAAGAAGGGTTTTGTCGGAGTTGGAACTTGGTTGATTTGTCCATTAGCTAATTGTGTGACAGTGGCTTCGGGGAGGGAAAAAAACATCGTAGCAGTACCACACAATGGTTGGCAATGGTTTGGAGAATTCAATTACCGAAGGCTTTCGGTTCGAGCAATTTTCTATTCTGATTAAGCTGGGGAAGGGTTTCAACATTATGCTTTTAGCAATGAAGTGGATAATTGCTGGGTCATTAAGTCGAAGAGAACGTGTTCGCGCAAATTTTAGCATTACAGTTCTTGAGAAACATTCGAAGGCAAACGAAGATGTAGTTTTATTCTTAAATAAGCAATCTTGAGTCGGAATAAGAAAAAACAACGACCTGACACCGAAGAATTTCCCCAATCGCTGAACGGTGTCAAACGGCGAAGGTGCATGGAACGAATCCGACAATTTAACTGCAGCGAATCTGTAAATTTACTGTCGATTATTAATTTCACACAAACTCTTCCCGGGAGGGCGCATCTTGATATCACAGACAAGTGGCGCTAGCATTTCTACAACTCAAACCGAAGAAAATGGCGAACCGATTAGTTACCGATTAACCGTGGAAGGAAGTGTACCAACGTATGCGTATTAATGCGGATTTCTTGAAATGGGTGGCCTCAGACCACAAACACGCCGAATGACTGAAGGAAGGAACAATTTTAATTGGATCCACTCCATGTATCCGCTTGGTTGCGACGTGGCTTGGCTTGGTCGTCGGCCGTCAGGTTCCGTGTATTTTCACAGACACCAGTCAGTCGTTGCCCCGAAGCAAGGAAGCCGGGACTTGTTCAGGAGATTTGTTTTTATTTTTATCGTCGCATGTTCGCATGTTCATCCGACCGGGCGGGTGAGGGAGAAAGAAGAAGATTTTCTACCGAGTCGTGTCGTTGCGCTTGATTGCAAATAATTTACGATTTGCTGCCAACGTACATGGGGCGTCCCATGCGTGGTTGTCTTTTGCACTAGTACGGGGACAGAAGTTCTTAAGAAGTGGATGAAAAAAAAGAACTCACGACACGGCTCAAGAAATTCTTGGATTTGTGTTCACTATTCTTCGCTGAGAGTGGCATTGCATTCCTCACTTCAGTTCCTGTCCAGCAAGTACGTTTCGATGGCAGGACGACGGAGATGATGATGATTATAAGGATCGTGGTGATGATGATCATGTTGAAATGATAATCCCACTAGTGAATAAATTTTCACTTATTTAAGCTTAATTTCTGCAGCTCTTGACACTCATTTGAATATTGGAAGACAGAAAACGTGCTTGGAGTGGGTTCTCGGCTTCATTGAATTTTCAATTATTCCCAGTTCAACCTTCTGCTAAGAGATAATTTATTTATGACATAGAAGTTCAATTAATCATAAAGTTCTGTCCAGTTAGAATCTGGAATTTGTGTTGCAGTGGCACGTAGAGTGACCGTTGCAAGAATTATTTTACAGTGGTTTGTTTACCTACTTTCTGTGGTATAAATTTCACGGTGTTTCCTGCAGTGAGTCAAGAACCGTCTGAGCAAACCCTGGACTATCAGATAATGAAATCGCACAAAAAAAAGCTGTTGCTCGCAGTACCGTTCAACGAATTCGTTTGCGAGCAGGATATCGTTCTTATCAAGCCAGAAAGCAACAAAACAGAACGTTATACAAAGTTTCGTCACCAAAACTCGAGCTCGGATATTGTAGCAGCAGGTTTTGATGAAGTACCAAGGATGCCTGCTCATTGACGATGAAACTTACGTCAAAATGGATTTCGGATAGCTTCCTGGCCAAAAATTCTACATGGCGACCTCACAAGGAGAGGTTCCTGCGAAGTTAAGTTTGCTTTTATGGACAAATTTGCAAAAAAAAACTGATGATTTGGCAAGGGAAGGAAAAATGCCTCAAAAACCGCGTTCTACCTTTCATTAAAGACCATAAAGGTTCCGTGAAGTTTTGGCCAGATTTTTCGAGTTGCCACTACAGCTGGGAAGTCATCTAGTGATACCGCGATAATAACGTAGATATCATCGATAAAAACAGAAATCCACCCAACTGCCGGCAGTTCCGGCCCATCGAGAGATTTTGGGCAATAATGAAGTGGAAGCTTAAGAAAACTGGAAAAACGGCTCGGGACGCGGCTTAGATGACCAAAATGTGGAACAAATGTGCCAAGGAAGTTTACTCCGGAGGTGTGCAGCGTTTGATGGGAGGAATAATGAAAAAAGTGCGAATTATGATTAGCAACGAAGAGAAATGATTTTTATTGATATTTTTTCGTTAAAGTACAGAGAATTACCTTTGTTTTGATGTATTAAACTTATTTGAGATACAAATGATTTTATTATTTCGGATTCTAAATGAACAAAGCTTTATTAACAATCTTATTTCTTAAATAGAAAAGTTATTGCAGATTTCACAAAATGAGAAGCTATTATTCCATTTATGACTCGTTTTTGGAAAACAACTGTATGTAACTTTACACATTACCTGTTTTTTTTAATGTAGATCTACGTTTCTTTCTTTTTTTTTAACCGGGAATCACAACAAAATTTTGAAAAACGTTATGTTTTTGAACGCTAATAGGTCTCGTTCGACAGAACATAATTGATACATTCATACACTATTCGAAAGAAACAAAAATCAATTTTTCCTATTAAAACTTGAATTACTTGCTTATTCAATCAAATAGTATACACAGCTCAATTGTATGCTTCAAAATTCCCTAATTTTTCTCTCATGCAAATCTGAATATGAACATTTGGCTTGCCCTATCAGAGTCCTCAAAAACGGTAAGCAAACGGTTAACAAATTGTCTTGCTCCTTTCATTTCATTAAGTTAATAACATTTGCATTTAAAAAATAAATGACAAGAATTGTTGACTAGAAATCAGAAGAAAAATTAGTATTTTCCATTTAATTCCAACTACCTATGCTTATCTTGACAGATACGCGTATTTTGTCTACAATATGCAGATTTCTTCAGTGTCTCGTACTAATAACTCGACTTTGACATAAGTACAAGACACCGAAGAAGTCTGCACATTGTAGACGAAATACGCGTATCTGTCAAGATAAGCAAAGGTAGTTGGAATAAAATGGAAAATACTGATTTTTCTTCTAATTTCTAGTTACAAGTATTCCACTAAACAGCTCAAACCCTCTAGGATTCAAGAATTGTTGATTTTTCATGGGTTTACCTCAGGCCATTGACAAGCCTATATCAATAGCAGTGATTGACAGTAGACAGGATGTCCTGTGCCCCAATTGATTAGGGCCCGATATCAGCTGTCAAATAGAAGTCTAATTATTTGTTTTGATGCAAAACACCACAGAAAGCGAACCTTCTGCTTTGTATGACGTGCACAACGAAATGAGCAACAACAGACAAAACGTAAACGAGCAACAACAAACACAACTTACAATGTTGACATTGTTTTGACAGCTGAGCTTGCTGAGATGTTGTCTACGTGAAAAAGTGGTCCTGGTCATAAGCCTGGTTAACCTTCACCCGCACTGACGAAACTTCCCATGCAGCATCAATCATAATAACCCATGAGTCAGCAACAAAAATTTGACAGCTCTATCAGTCGAACTCTAACCGTGATGGCAAAAACAGTGAAGCAACGCCGTTCAGAAGTGTGCGCGTTCAAAGAACGTCACCCGGCCGCGTCGAAAACGGACATGGTGCACTATTAGACAATAATCAGAGTATCGGAAGAAAGCCCGGTTCCGGGCGGCCAACGACCCTGAGCGATAAGAAGTTCCAAACGATGCTGAAGAGGAAGACCGAGGGAAAAAAGGCTACATCGCTGCGTGCGCTTGGACGGGAGGTCGCTTCAACCGGCCAAACAGTGAAAAAGTACCTGGTGAACATGAACATACAAATCAGGAAGCGGAAGTCGCGTCCATTGGTTTCGGAGCTGCAGACAATGACGCAGCGGGAACGGCTGAATAAGATGGTCAACTCGATTTTCCCAAGAAGGTGTTGCTGTGGCTGACAATCAGCGAGAAGGGGATGTCAAAGCCGCTCTTCTTTCGCTCCGGACTGGCCAAGAACGGGGAAATTTATAGTGCGATATGCCTGCCGGAAGTTGCGTCGCTCATCAAGAAATACCATAAGAGTGAAGACGCGGTGTTCTAGCCGGATCTGGCGTCAGCCCACTACTCGAAACGATCGTTGGAAGAGATGGAGCGGTGTAATATCGGTGTACCCAAGTCAGCGAACCCGCCCAACGTCCCCTAGCTGCGTCTAATCGAGAATTTCTAGGCCAACCTGAAGCGTAAGATCTATTCCAACAGTTATGTCACGAAAACTGCGGAGAAATTAATAAATAAAACGAAGAAAGAACTAAAAACATGCCTACACGCATGTTTTTGTTTGCCATGGCGAATGTTCCGGTTAACTGCCGGAAGGCCGCTCGCAAGGGCGTAGAATTATTTTGCAAGTAAGCTTAAATAATTACCTCCCATGGGAAATTTATCAAAAGCAAGTATCTGTCTTAGCATTTGTTTTATCACCATCCGAAAAAGCCCAGTTTTTTTTAATGCAAACGTTATTACAACAAAATGTTGTACCGATTATGGGAAGGAGACAAGTTCCTGTGAAAAAAATGTTTTTTTTTTCCTTGATTATCGAGATTTTCAGCCTTGGGCTGGTTCATCTCCCGTCGTAGTCACTCAAATACCTTTTTGAGTATTTTCGTAACTTGTCCGGGGGTGAGATTTGAACTCGTGACTTTAGCGTGAGAGGTATGGATGTTAACCAATACGCCGGGGTCGCTCCCCGAAAAAAATGTTATAATTCACACATACATTGCAAAAATCTGATTTTCATGTAACAGTGATATAAAGACGTTTTGTCATTATTGCAACACACTATCCGGTAGCAACATTGCTTTATCAGTAACAAGAAAAAAACGACAATCAGTTGTTGCTGTAAAACAATTTACTGATCTGATTACATATTTATAAAATTTGTTGTGAACAGACTTCTTTCAGAAGAAAAATGCCTGTATAACATCACAAATTAAACAAAAACAAACATTATCTTAGGCGAACTGCAAATTGACAATCCTATCAGGAAAAAAAAATAGAAATACATATGTTTAAGGCCTGATTTTCAACCCAGAACATCTTGAGTTCTTGGGAATTCTACTGTTGTACCTCAAGATTTTCGAATTATGCAAATTTTCGATATCTGTTCAACCATGCTCATTTAGTTTTCTGGAAGATCAACACATATTATGAGATACCTTGAGATGCTCTAGATCGCTCAAACTGTCCTGGAGTTCAGAAATTAGGATCTACAGTTAAAACTGTAGCTTTTTCGGCTATACAAAGTTACGACACGTATTCATCCTTGTTCACTGAATCATTTGGAAGGTCAACAGACATTTTGAGATAATCTGGTATGTTCTAGGTCATCCAAAGGTTTCTTAAGTTCATAACTTATAATCTACAATTGAAACTGTAACTTTTCAGATGTACAGATGTACGATATGTATTTAACTATGTTCATTGGATCTTATGGGAGGGCAACCGACATTATGAGATAATATTAGAGGTTATAAGTCACTTAACCTGTCTTGGAGTGCTCAACTTAGGATCTATAACTGTAACTGTAGCTTTTTCGGTTAAACAAAGTTGTGTTTCAACCATGCGGCATACATAAACACACAGTGTAACTTGATTTTTCTGAAAAAATATACAATACAACTGTAGACCCTAAATTTTGAACTCAAAAACAGCTTGGGCGACTTAGAACCTCTCAGGTTATTGCCTTCTAGAAGATTCAATTATCATAACCTTCTAGAAGATTCAATATTCATGGTTGAGTACACATCGTAACTTTTCAAAAACACTTAGAAATTATGAATTTTACACGAGACCTAATCCATGTTTGTAAATAGTCCGGGAACGTAAAAAAGATTTCGTGTAAAATTATGTCTCTTGAAACTGAAACATACGCAATTCGACAAAAGATGTGTTCGGTTGAATTTATTTTCTCATCTCTTTCAATACATTCTTATGCGCTAAAGGACGCTTGCATGTGTCGGTCTCAGGGACAGAAATTTACACGAGATTTTGGTAGTGTGTAGCTTAAAAAAATACAGTTACAACATTAGTTAGAACTATAGTTTCATATACCATTCGACTCAGCTTGACGAAATCCTGAAATGTCTGTGTTTGTGTATGTGTGAGTGTCTATGTATGTATTTCTGTGTTTGTCTATGTATGTGACGAAATAAAGTAAGTCACCAAATGAAAAGTATCATGGCCACAACGCTATTAAATGGATTTGAAATTGGAAATCTCGGCTCGGAGACATTGACGGAACAATATCCGAAAATGCACGGATTTTGGGCCCAATTCATGTTTCTCAGCAACCACTCAACTGAATTGAGCGCCAAATTAGAGGGCTCATGGTCGTATTGAATGCTAGTGCATAGTGGTTACTATCCATACCTCTCACGCCAAAGTCACGAGTTCGAATCTCACCCCCGGACAAGTTACGAAAATACCCAAAAAGGTTTTTGAGTGACTACGACGGGAGATGAACCACACACTTAGAAAATATGAATTTTACACGAGACCTAATCCATGTTTGTAAATAGTTCGGGAACGTAAAGTCGAGGAATGTAATAGTCGGGGAACGCAAAGAAAGATTTCGTGTAAAATGATGTCTCCTGAAACTGACACATACGCAATTCGAAAAAAGATGTGTTCGGTTGAATTTTTTTTCTCATCTCTTTCAACACATTCTTATGCGTTAAAGGACGCTTGCATGTGTCGGTCTCAGGGACAGAAATTTACACGAGATTTTGGTAGTGTGCAGCCCAGGGCTGAAAATCTCGATAATAAAGGAAACAAAAAAAAACTTTGGCCTAACGGCCGCGAGAAATCGGTTTATTATTTTTAAGACCATTGATGTTTGTTGAAATAGAAAACAGGGATCTGTATTGTTTATTCGATTGAGCTTGCATAAATGAGCTTATTAAAAAAAAATAAGGCGTTATTCTGTTCAGACAGCTCAAGCTACACAATTTATTCATCAATTCGGTTCGGTTGTCTACGTCAAATCAGTAAATGGCGAAACTTTAGTATTTTAGATTTGACCGAAACTTTGCAAACGTGTTCGGAATAATAGATAAGGAACGGTCGTTTTGATACGAGCCTAAATTTTGAGAAGCGCTTATGTGTTTTTTAATACAATAGTTTTAGGAAAACTGCAACTCGGAAATCGTTCGTTTTAGAGAAAAAGTGTCTGAGAAGAAATGGCAAGGAAGTAAAATGTCCATGAAGTAAAATATGCACTGAAAACAAGTTTTTATCCACATGAAGAAATCATATCAAAATCTTAGACTACCAATTCCCATAATATTACTGTATTTAAAATTGTATATAAGCAAAATTGTTAAAAAAGTTCTCCTAGTAGAAACTTTTAGAAGATTTTCATAAAATTCATTTATGTTTATCCAGTATTTTTTTTAATGCCAAAATATGATTCGGAATAAGCATAATAATGATCACCCGAGAGGTAACCGTTTTCAAGATATTTTGAATTTAATTTCATGAGTGGCTTTAAGCATAAGAAACACAACCTTTTCATGATTTATTAGTTGGTCCATCACCCAAACTATGTTTGTTTTAACAAACATATATGTACTTTATTTGTTATGTTATATTTTCTCCGTGCGTGGAGTAACGAGTATGATGTAGAAGGAGATGTTCGCTCATCACCATGAGGCACCAAGAGTGCACCATTAATGTTTTTTTGTTAGAATGATGGATATGAAGAGAAAGTATTGAAAGTTCCGTCAGTGCACGACAGGTAGGAAATCAAACAGATGTTTTTTGAAAGTTGAGCGAAAGGGCATGTATCCAGTGGTACTCGAACCATTGACGTCAATCTTTGCCTAACATCCCACCGCGGGGTAGGTTGTAGCAACGGAACAAGTCCGCCACTTCAATAGGCAAAAATTGACGCATGGAAAGACGCTCATGTACCACTGTGACTTGTATAGTTATTATAGCGATCTATTGTATGTACTCTGTTTATTGATGCGCACATGGGAGAGGAACTCTCTCCTTTATTGGGTTTGTTTTGATTCGCAACGACTGACGATCACTCAAGCCTCATGGTGATGAACGAACATCTTCTTCTACATCAAACATATATGTTCCAAAAAAAATGTTCTGACTTTTACACAATTGGAATAATAGTTTGAAAGTTATGGAAGATGACTTCAACATTATTGATTTTATTGGCGGATTCCATGTCAATTTCATAAGAAATTTTGTAATTCTGCGGGTTTTAATCAACAGTAGATGAACATGATTGCACTTTGACTACTAATACTTTACTATCTCTATTGGGTACTTTTACTGGTCATTTCGTAATGTTTCCCAAGTGGTTTTACCTATAACAGCTACCCGCGATGACGTCAAAATAAATGTTCATGGTATAGCCACTTCGTCACACGTCTACCCAGCAATGTTTATATTATTTTTGCTACTGACAAAAGCAAGCCACATATTCATACCAGGATTGTACCTGCTAAATAGAAATAGAATCTTCAGGAACAATTATGTCATTATAACTGATGTATGGCTCTCTTTAAACTGCTTCACTTCGACAAGTAATAATCAGTTTTTGAAACAAGAAAGGAAAACGAAAATGGAATTTGAAAGATTGCTGAGGTGTTTTGGCCCGTTTCCCAACAGCAATAGAAAATGTTCATCCGAAAACGCATTTTTATCCTAAGAATTGATTCAAAAGATTGTGGACATGCAATGTAAAGCACCTCTAAATACTTCGTTAAGCATTTGTGACTCATACACATCGTATTAAACACTACCGAACTGATTTGTAAAGGAGCAGTCTTGAACCTGCTACATTGAATGAGAGTCAGCCATTATCATCACGGGATGGTTTAGAAGCAGTTCCTTCTGCGATTTCGATAGTACCTGCATCATCCCAAGGAATGGAAGTACCAGACTACTCAAGAATGCATAACCTCGATCTCTTGAAGGAGACCAGGCGAGACTATTGGTTCTGGGACAAAAATCCAAGGAGTATGATGAAATTATCAACCAACTGAAAGAAAAACTCTTTCGTGATGGGACTACAAAGGCCGAGAAGTATCGTATTTAAACAGTTTAACCTAAGTCGTGGTCTGTACAAAAAGTGGTAAAAGTGGCTTCCTTTGCCACAATTGTTCACAAGTCACAATTGTTGTACTTGAAGCCATGAGTCATGATACAATAGCAGTACAAGTGTTTGTATCGAACCTATTAACATTTTTTTAAATGCGAAAGCAAATAAAAAATAATATTTATGTCTGATGGAGCTTCATTCCAAAAAAAAAACTTCGCAATTTTATGTCAATTTAAATTAAAATATAACATTGACGAAAAATGGCACTTTTTTACAACTTCACATGGTTAACGATCTTTTGATGCATTTGGCAATACTTTGCAAGACAGCATGAGCATCCAATCACGAGTGCAAAAACCTATTCGAATGGACTAGTAAGCGGAATGATGATTACCTGACCACATTACCTTTTTTTTTGTGTCACTGTGACTGTGAACAAGGGTGAGAACAACTCACATACCAACAAACAAAATTAGTTTCAGGAGCCCAGAAGTATCATTGCTTTGTACCTATTTTTCGATAATAACAAAGCTGCTAAACTGTATTCTAACGACGAAGTGAGCAACTTTCAAGTTGTACATAAAAAAGTGAACAATCAATTAATTTAATATAATAGCATGGAAAATTAGTACAGCAATACTATTCATTAAAAAGAATGGAAAAAGCCAATGTTAAGGTTAAAAACAAATCACAAGGGAGGTAAACATGTAATACATTATCTGAAAGAAGCAAAAAAAAAATTAACTTCGACCTACTTTATACCTCAGAAATATCAGACTCTGGTCAATTATTTGTTTCGTATGGAAGTTCTTCTTCCATATTAATGTGTACATATAACTAAAAATCACATCAAAACAACTATTCAGGTTCATCAAAAGCTGGGTTTACTAATCGAATCGACCAAACCGTCGTGGGGTTAAAAACAATAATGATGAAGTAATCTTCTGTAACTTTCAAATTATAAGTCCAATCGTGTGAAAGCCAAAAAAAAGTTGTTGGAATATCCATGTTTGTTTAAAAAATATAGCTGTGGTGATGGACCATCTCAAACAACTTTAAAAAAGGACGTATTTCTTTAGTTTTTAGCCACTCATGAAATTAAATTCAAAATATCTCGGAATCAGTAGCCTTCAGGTAGATCGTTAAGGTACGCATTGCTATTAGAAATTTAATGTAAAATCATATTATGGCATTGAAAAATAGTTTTGAAAAACATTAATTAAGTTTTTGAAAATCTTCTAAAAGTTTCTATTAGGAAAACTTTTTTAACAATTTTGCTTCTATAAATCGACAATTTTGTGTCCATGTTGTTCTTGTTTAAATTGACTTTTTTATTTAAACTTTACTATCAAAATTTAAAATGATTGAAAAATGGTGTATTCGGGAATTTGAATTTTAAAATTCAATTATGATTATTTCATGTAAAAAAAATTTTTTTTGCAGTGTTTATTTTATTGCATGGACATTTTGATTTCCTACCTTTTCTTTTCTCTGAAAAGAATGATTCCCAAGTAACTGTTTTCCCAAAACTGTTGTATCAAAAACACATAAGTCCTTCTCAAAAGTTACTCTTGGTTCGAAACAATATATCTTTAAGTCTGAATATGTTTGAATATGTTTCGTCCATATCCAAGCGGCTCGTGTCAAATTTCAACATTTTATGGCCAGTTTAGCATGCAATTGCTCATAAACACTATTGGCACTATAGGCACTATTCAATGAAAAAATAAAAAAGTTGGAATTTTAGGCAGCAATATTTTATAAATATACACTTTTAGATAACTAGAAATTAGAAGAAGAATTAGTATCTTCCATTCATCCAACTACCTTGATATCTTCGACAGATACGCGTATTTTCGTCTGCTAATGTGCAAGACTTCTTCAGTGTCTCGTACTAATAACTCGACTTAAGTCGAGTAAGTCGAGTTATTAGTACGAGACACTGAAAAAGTCTGCACATTGTAGACGAAATACGCGTATCTGTCGAAGATAAGCAAAGGTAGTTGGAATTAAATGGAAGATACTAATTCTTCTTCTAATTTCTAGTTACAGGTATTCCACTAAACAGCTCAAACCCTCTAGGATTCACTTTTAGATAATTTCAATAAAATAACTTTCTTGCTAAAGGTAGTTTAATACGACTTCTGGTGCGAAACCCAACTCACTTCTAATTGTAATCAAGGTTACATGTTTATTGCCTCTCCTTTTTCTGATATTCGTTGGACGATGATATTAGTTCTTCAGGTCGAGGCGGTTATCCGGCACAATACCTGTAAGGAAAGTAGATAATGACAATTTTGAATTTCAAAAAACGTGATTGCTCGCGAGTTTTTTCACCCCAAAATATGAACGTATGCCAAATTTGGACTAATCGGTCATTTACCAACGAAATTTTTTCAATTTGGGTCAACAATTTACAAAAAAAAGGTTATTAAGAAAATTATTTTGAATGAAAGCATCACACTTATGGAAAATCTATCCCAAATGAATATCACACACCTGTAATAAGCTGCTGTTTAGAGTATATAATCAGCAATGTATCAGGAATTAAAACATTTTAATGAACACAAATTCAAAATCGATAGAAGGTCATGTTTTGGGGTAAAGAAACTTGTAAACAATTATTTTTTTTATTTTGAAATTCGATGGACATTTTTATCCCCAACGAAAAAGGATATAGAGAAAGCGATGACTGTGTTGACGCATGTGACAGTCGAACTTTGGGAAGTTTATACTCGTTGATTTCGATGATGGAAAAGTCCCTCCTTACATAACTGGAAATACATTTTCCAATGTGGCGCAACACCAAATGGAATGAATAGTGTAGAATAATTAGAAGAAGGATTTCAATCAAACGAAGAAGCTTTACATAACGGTGAATCTCCCCTTCATGCTTGAATATGGTATTTTGAGTGTCTCTTGCATATTTTAAATATAATTAATATAAAAACATGGATGATAACGTAGCCATTAAAGGGTTAATATGATCAGACAAAAAAAAAATACAGTACATTATGAAAGGTTTGGATTAAGAGTAGATCTATCATGATTGGTGGAGCAGGTAGCAGTACTACTGGAAAAGTATGATGAATATTGTAGTTTTCGCTTTTGCTTGAGAAATAATAATGGAATCACCAGCACCACTTGGTATATTAGCAGAAGTGGCAGCTGAATGCCAACTTCAGCAGTTGACAATTTTCGAACCCATCATGCTCGAAAACGATCAAGAGTAGACAACTTACATGATGTCTTCATTCGTGCTCTGAACGAATCAGACCCATACATCAGTTCAATTTGGATTTCAAAAAGGAGGCATAAAAAGATATCTAAGGATTATTCAGACAACGTGAAAAGTTTTTTGATATTAGAAGGCTCTACATAAAGTCCTATGGCAGATACTACTAACTGAAATAACTACGGAATGCTGTTGATGAAATTGAAGAAGAATTTGTTGGAGATTCTATTTTATTTGAGTTCCATTGGCACTCTAATGTTTATAATTTGACTGGTCTCTTTTTCATTTGAAAACAGAATTCTTATACCAAACAGCTGATAGTGACTATGTCATGTCGGATGTTAGCTATGTTGGTTCGGACATTTTTTTTAATCCAAAATCTCTTTAAATGCCACATTGAAATAGCATGACTAGACACTACCTGTTACAGTTCATATTAATTTCGAATTGAAACATCATGTTCAAAACCACCAACTGTCATAAATCAAAACGACGATTTTATTTTTTCTCCATGCAGTAGTATTCTCGATGCAAACCGGGAACGGGAAACGGGACTGTTTGTTTAGAACCATTTTCCAGCTCGGTTCAGATTGTCCCAAAAGGCACCTTACGTAGTCATATAAATTTGCATAATTGTGTCATTCTTCTTGGGTGCTCGCGAGGATTCGTATCTCTCCGGTTAGAAAGGGGTATCCCTACAAGAAGCCATTCCCACTGTGTCCCACGGTGTCACGTCGTCGTCGAAAACGAATGGAAAACAAGAACTAGACGAAATGGATTCTTGTGTCGTCGTCGTCGCTGAGAAGGAACGTACCAGAAATTGAATCAAACTGAATTATCATAGATAATGGGAAGACGGCCACACAACCGAGTCCAGATGTACCTACCCTATCCCTCATCGACGTCATCCTCCTTGGCTGAAACTTTCAGTTCCGGCAACAGCAGCGAAAGGAACAAATGCTTGCCGGGGCCATTTTTTTTCCACGTTTGCAAATGGGTTGCATTCCCGGGAAAGTCAGAGGCGAAACTCTTCCATACGGCAGCAGTCTAATCCCGAAAGCAAATAGAACTGCGACTATAAAATGTTAAATAAATACAGCCAAACATAAATCGTGCAGGATTTCTGCGTCCAAGCGGAGAGAAGCCGGAAAAGAAAAGTGCCCGGGACGTCGTCGGTCGAGCAATGGAAAATGGCCATCCCGGTATTGTGCGGCAAGCAATCAAGCGATTGCCGGACAATCTGGGGGATAATCCGTTCTCAACTAGCACATTTGTTCGGATTTAACGGTAGATTAGATTGCAGTTTATGCTGAGCATACGGAAATTTAAAGAAAGCGAGGCCTCATTTTAATATCTGCATAAAGTGGTTCTACTTACACCGAGATCGATTGATTGAGCACTGCTGGGTTGTAGAATCCTTTCTCTCAGATGGCCGATTTCATCAAGCTGTGGAAGAAAAGAGAAAATTTCATAAATGACGTGTTTCCATCGATTTAAGTGATTGACAATTCCCTATTAGGACCTCAAAAACCAAATCGCTATTCGGAAATTTCACCCACAGTAATTGGCACTGCTGACCCACATACGAGAATTCTCATAAAGCGACGCCGGCTCACCCGTCAACTGCACAGTCGGAGCTATAATCATTAAAATTTTACGCTCGTTCAAGCCTTTGGCACTGCTTCACCACCTCTGCCCCCAACAGAGTGGGAAATTATATTGAAACAAAGAATATTAACTGTAACGAAGCGAAAACTATTTCCAATTTCCGCGAATATTAAACCACATCAGAGGAAGCGAGAGAGCAACAAAAAAAATAAACAGAACCTGCGCAATTATTCTGTTTTAAATATTGCTCACGGCCTGCTACTGGCGGGTGCCACACACATGGCGCGGTCACTTGGCGCACGATGATGGAAAATCAAACATATTTTGAAGCGATTAATAATGTTTTAAACACGAAACGGGTGAATAATTTTCTCTCGCAGGCAATGCGGTTGCGGCGGCGATGGGGTTAAATATTTATCGCCGTTCAGGTAGGGAATGCCGCGATTGGGATCGTTGGGTGCCAGAATCAGCTGAAACAGGAGTAATCATTTCGAAATGAGCGAACCGCAGCTACGTACCGCAAAACAGGCGGTCAATTAATTGTGTCAACATTTGAGGACTTGAGGTTACTGATCAAGAGGGATGCGATTTGTTTGGAGCTTACAAAAGAATTGTTCACCTAGTGTTGACATGAGTATTGTTAACAATGCACTGTTGATGCTGAAATAAATCTACTATCAGCTGTAATTGATCCGAGCACCGATAGATGGTGCTGCCGGGAAAGTGGTTATGGTAAATTCTTTGGTGTTCTACGCTCAGGCAAATAAACTCAAGAATTTCATAAGGTTCAACTTATGAACGATGCTTTGGAATTTCATAAGGCTGACTTATGAATGGATTCTGTTTCACAAGATGTTGTTCTTGTACGCCTTGAAGCTTTCCTGACTACAAGTGTTGATATATACTAGTGGGCAATTCATAAAATATATTTATGAAGTTCATTCTGAGCTGTTATAGCAAGTAATCATAGGGCAGAATTGTGAAAGTTACCATTTTCCCTCGTGTTTTAGGTTTTCGTTTCGCTCAAATTTTCTGACCCATCCTAAATTTCTTCTTGTGTCTCTTGAAAATTGTTTTAGAAGTTTTATGAGTTTACTTTTAGCTTTTCCGACGTTCAATTCTTGATCGATAAATACAGTACTGGAAGAAATAAAGTGCTCACCCAAAGATTCATTTATAATCGCATCGAAACTTTTTTAATTTGATCATATTTCTCCGCTTACTTCTGCATCGTTCACTTAATCTATTTTTTTTTTTATATTTTATCCATACAATTTCAAAAAATAATTTTATACCAAAGCTGAGTTGTTTTTGAACATGTAGAAAAAAAAGTGCTGATTTCCACCTGATCATATTTTACCATGTATTGTTCGTTCTCTGTTGCTGAGATTAACATTTCTCGGTTTTTTTTTTCTTTAGGGCGAATCTGACATTGAGAGATTCTCTCCGGGCTCACTATCTTTCATTCATTACAGCGCCATTATAATGGCCCAAACACAATGATAACGGCAAAGCCCGATCGGAGTATTCCTGCTTGACGGAAAGAAAACAAGCTAGATCCAATCCGATTCTAATTGGAAATATCGAAGTCATTTTCATCAACTGTCAAAATTGCCGTATTCCGTTCCGTTTCCGTTATCATTGTGTTTGGGCGGTAGTACTTTCGAGGCATTCTTTAGTACAGATTGAAACACAACAGTGCATGGTGAGCTGGATACTCTAGAAACAGTCAAATGAAAAACGTAAAGGTGATTGGAATATGAATGAAAGAGAAAGTAGTCAAAGAGCGTCTCTCAATGTTAGATTCGCCCTAATGAAAAAAAAAACCCTAGAATTTTCTCTTATGGTTGATTACATGTGGTATGTACCACACGCTCGTTCGGATCTACTCTAAATAGAGTAACTTCCACTCAGTTTCGTACTTCCATGCTAAATGTCAAAAACTGAGTAACTTGATATTAGTTGTAGAGAATAAGGTTGACTAAAGAAAATAAAATAAAATAAATAAAAATAAATTATAACAGTAATAATACTTAAAGAAAATTAATCTACTTCTTCAAAATTACATTGAAAGATTTTGTTTCGCTCCGAAAAGAAAATAAAAATAAAAATAAGAAGAAAACATATGCTATCCTTGCTTGAATATGACTGGCTCCGTAGCTAGCCAATGAGAAGCAACAGTAATCTCACGTTGGGCTATAAAAAGCACGGTACCTCAGTCAGCAAGTGATTCTACAAACCAACGTTAAACCGAACGGACGACAACAAAATTCCAGCAAGCAGACACAACGCAGCAAGCCAACCACCAGCCCGACCAGCCACGAGGTTTCTCTCAGACCCGAGCCGCATCCCGAAGCACACCACGCACCAGCCCGACCAACCGTGTGCTCGCTGCTAGCAGGCATCGATCCGACCCAACTGCGAGGTTTTTCAAGAGTTGCCCTCGCATTGGTAGTCAGATTCGAGCCGCGTCCCGCAGCACGCCGTACACCAGCCGTATCCAGCGTGTATCCAAGCAACCGCGAGGATTTTGCCAGACCCAAGCCGCATCCCGAAGCACGCCAACAACCAGCCGACCGAGCGTGCGCTCGTAGCAAGTAGGCGCGTAACCAAGCAACCACGAAGCGTTCGTCAGACCCGAGCCGCATCCCGAAGCACACCACGCACCAGCCCGACCAACCGTGTGCTCGCTGCTAGTAGGCGCCGATTCGACCCAACTGCGAGGTTTTTTTAGAGTTGTCCTCGCAGTGGTTGGTTAATCGCGCTGTTGCACGCCATCCAACCGCTTTCAAAATGGAGCAGCACCACTTTGTTCGGGCACCACGTGATCCGGTCATACCGGAAACCGAAAATCACGACAATGGCGCAGTTGTTAGTGGAACCGCATCGTCTCCCAATAGGTAAGCATCATTCTTATCTGGAAAGATATATCGAAGGAACTGTAGTCGAGGCAGTTTCCTTAAATGGCCACTGATGAACAGAGTGCAAAAAAAAAAAAAAAAAAAAAAAGGAACTGTAGTCGAGGCAGTATCCTGAAATGTTATTGGTCTCTGACGGTCGTGGCAGAGTGTCCAAGTTTTAAAAGGGTACTGTAGTTGAGGCAGTATCCTGAAAATTTAAATTGATTTTTTAAGTGTGAGTTAAAGCAAAAGAAATGAAAAATGTGTGCATCTCTCGTTACAGAACAAAACCCAAATCAAAAAGCAAGGTCTCGAAGAAGTTGCTACTCGAAGAGCTGTTGGCAGTTAAAAACGAATTAGCTACCTTGAGATCCGAAAAAGCCCAGTTGCTTCACACCATGGAGGTCAACAACACGGAAAACGTTCAAGACAGACGAAATGCTCCTTTAAACGAACATCAGGCTCCAACGAATGATTCTCTATTAGCCACCATGAATCATATGTCCCTCGGTTCGCTGAACATTCCAGAATGCAAGCCATCGGACGGAGAGACTGATATTGATAAGAAGGCCTATGAGCATTGGAAGGAGATAATTTCCGCCTCGTTCAATCTAGTTCATGCCACCGATGAGCAAGCTAAGATGGACATGTTCAAAATTAAAGCCGGACCAAAACTGTTGGAGGTGATGCAGGGAACATCGTCGACCACAGATATGCCGGGTGAACGTAGCCAGCCGTTCTCCAATGCTATTGCACGACTGGATCGATTTTTTGGATCGAGGACATACATCATCGGTCAACGTGGAAAACTAATGAATACTGTACAAACCAAAGGAGAATCTAACATTTCTTTTGTTCGACGAGTGGCAGCCGCTGCCAAGCTGTGCGATTACAAGAGCGAGGAAGAGATGGAGGCAGTAGTACGCACAATTGTAAAAGGAACAGCTGACAGCCGTGTGCGTATTCTAGCCCACCGCAACTGGGTCAACCAAGGGGACATGAATAGCTTGATCGCTATGGTACGAGACCGGGAGATGGAGCTTTTTAATGAAGAAGAGTACCAGAAGCTGAACCGCCAGAATACCGCAACAGTTGCTGCAGTATCGGAAGCTGCAGAATTCCGGACTCAGTTTCGCCGTGGAACGGGGCCGAGGTTCCGGGGATCTCAGCGAGGAAGAGGAGGATATCAGCGTGGACATCAAGGGCCATCAAGAAGCGCTTGCTGGCGGTGTGCCAGCATGTACCATGGACCTGCAGAATGTCCTAACCTGGATAAGGTGTGTCACAACTGCAATCGACGTGGTCACCTTGCTCGTACCTGTTCAGCAATGTCTCGGCAAGGAATGAATCAGAAGCGCCCGCACGCTGAACCAGGAGAGGAAGAACCAAGGCCGAAACTGGCGGCAATCACGCAAAACGGTGAAGAAAATGACGTCAAGGTACAGGATAATGAAAAAAATGAATAATTAAATGTCAACTCTAAGCTTTCTTATCTCACAAATGTACTGGAACATACTTTGAATTTGAAAAGATGAATAAAATATTAAAATTAATAAAATCGTGTTGAAGCTATTTAATGTTTTACAGAAAAATTTCCATAGTTGGGTTTGTAGCTAGGTGAATTCTTGTCTACGTCTGGTATTATTAAAGTCGTTTGTCTTCTCGAGGATACAGTACGGCTCGCTGATGAATGTGGGATAAGGGAGCTTATGAGTACGGCCTGAAAAGTACAACTCTTAATTGTTCATGTGTTTACAGGGTCTTACTGAATACAAAATCGAACATGCTATAGCTACAGATTGTAATGTGCCTAGTTTCGATCCACCGACAGAAGAAGATGCTTATGTTGTTGCCCGTGTAGCCGGAACATGTGTCATTTTTTTCATTGATTCCGGGGCTCAAGTGAACACAATCGAAAAACGAGTATGGGACAAGATAGCTCAGAATAAAACCACTGTCAACAAGCTGTATGATGTATGTTATTCATCAGATAAAACATTGCGAGCATATGCTTCGCCCGGAGAAATTAACGTGATAGCAACGTTTTCGGCTAAACTATATGTTTCTAAAGAGAGACCCGTATGTCTGGAAAAGTTTTACGTCGTTGAGGAGTGCCGATCGTTATTAAGCTTTAACACAGCAGCCCGGTACAGCTTATTGGACGTTGGCCTAAGAGTTCCTATTGGAGGATATGGCAGTATCTGGAAGTGTGAGCTCGCTACAATATATTCTCTATCTGCTTCAACCTCAGAAGAGTTCCCGAAATTCAACGTTCCACCTGTACTCCTACGATATAATACGGATTTACCTCCAGCTAGAATGAGCTCTCAATGAGCTCTTGTCAACTGGAATTATCGAACCGGTTACTGAACATATGGATAGATCTTTCTGCTCATCGTTGTTAGTAGTACCGAAAGGAAAGAATGACATTCGCTTAGTCATCGATTTGAGAGGTCCGAACAAATGTATTTACAGGACGCCGTTTAAAATGCCAACTTTTGAATCCATACTTTTAGAGTTGCATGAAGCAAAATGGTTTTCAACAATCGATCTTAAGAATGCATTCTTCCATGTCGTCCTAGATGAACGATGTAGACATTTGACAATTTTTTTCTCAGGTGATGCACTATACTGATGCCGTCGACTCCCTTTTGGCTTATGCAACGCCCCGGACATTTTTCAAGAGATTATGCAGTCCGTTGTATTGTCAGAATGTAAGGGCACTGTAAACTATTTGGACGATATACTAGTGTTTGGCAAAACAAATGAGGAGCATGATAAAAACCTAGCAGAAGTGTTGAAACGTCTTGAAGACCACAACGTCAAGGTTAATCAAAGTAAATGCTCGTTTTACAAACAAAATGTGAAGTTTTTGGGATTCAACTTGACAGCAAATGGTTGGAGCATAGAGGAGGAAAAAATTAAGTCCATCCAGCAATTCCGTAGACCCAAGACTCAAGATGAAGTCAGGAGCTTCTTGGGTCTGATCAACTTCATTGACAGGTTTATTCCTAATCGGGCAAATAAAACATGGCGGCTAAGAGAACTTGCGAGATCAGAACGATTCTACTGGTCTGACGAGTTGGACCAGGAGTTTAATCACCTAAGATGTGACGCCTTGACGAAGATCAAAACTCTGGGATACTATAATCAGAATGATGAAACCGAACTGTACGTTGATGCTTCGCCGCATGGGTTAGGAGCTGTTTTAGTTCAGTTTGACACCGACTCTAAACCAAGGGTTATTGCATGTGCTTCAAAAGCACTATCTACGGCGGAGCAAAAATATCCACATACACAGAAGGAGGCTTTGGCAATGGTCTGGGGTGTGGAAAGGTTCTCCAATTACCTGATGAGTACAACCTTTAAGATTAGATCAGACGCCAAGTCTAACGAATTTATTTTCGGAGGCATGCATCGGATTGGAAAACGATCGGTTTCACGAGCAGAAGCGTGGGCCCTAAGGTTACAGCCATATGACTTTAAAGTTGAGTGTGTTCCAGGTGACATGAATATCGCAGACGCACTATCAAGATTAGTCATCAATAATGAACCAGCTGAATCATTCGACGATTCTTCAGAAGAACATTTATTGTTTGTCTTCGACATGGGAAATATGGAGATGAGTTGGAACGAAATTGAATTGGAAGCCGAAAATGACAAAGAACAGACGGAAATAAGGGAATCCATGATTTCCGGCACATGGAATGCAGAGTTACGAGCTTACGAATGCCAGGCTAAATATTTGAGAGTGCTGGGTGCTTTGATTTTCAAGGAGGATCGAGTAATACTGCCATTCAGCTTACGGGAAAAAGCTATGGAATTAGCTCACCAGGGCCACATAGGGGCATCATCAATGAAGCGAATCTTGCGAAATCATTTCTGGTGGCCTGGAATGAGTAAGGAGGTACATAAACATATAGACAAGTGTGAAACATGTCTCAGACTGTCGAAGAAAAACGCTCCACTACCACTGACAACTAGAGAACTGCCGCAAGGACCGTGGGAAATCTTGCAAATAGCCTTTTTTTCTGACAAAGATTTTGGTTACGGAGAATTCTTGGTAGTTGTTGACACCTATTCCAGGTATGTTTATATGTTCAAATATCTCAGATAATCAGAGATTTAATATACATTTTGGATTATAGATACATACATGTCATTGAAGTGAAAAACATCGATGCTGATACTACTAACTCCGTACTGGCCAACATTTTTGAAGCATGGGGTTATCCTTTATCAATACAGAGCGATAATGGACCACCTTTTCAGAGTGATAAGTTTATCAAGACATGAGAAGACAGAGGTATCAAGATACGAAAATCGATCCCGTTGAGTGCCCAATCCAACGGCGCTGTAGAAAGACAAAACATTGGAATCAAACACGCATTGGCAGCTTCAAAATTGGACAATATCAATTGGAGAACAGCACTAGAGAAGTATGTCCACATCCATAACAAAGTAAGGCCTTTATCGCGTTTTGGGGTTACACCCTTTGAGTTGTTAGTGGGATGGAAGTTCCGTGGGACATTCCCCAGCCTTTGGGATTCGAAGTCTACCGAACAGTTGGATCGTACTGATATCAAGGAGAAAGACGCAATTTCCAAACTTGAAAGCAAGAAATATGCAGACAGCCAAAGAGGAGAAGAAAGGAGAAACTGCTGCTTAAAATGGGGCTCGAGGAAAAATTTCCAGCACTAAAATGATCCAAAGCACATAGGTCGGAAATCAACTGCGTTTAGCAAAGTAAATCGCATTGAACTGTTGGAATGGTGTCCACAATCACCAGATATCAATCCTATTGAAAATTTGTGGTCGGTAGACAGGTGGATAAAGTGACGAACAAAATCCACAACCTCGTCGAAAGCATGCCAAGTCGTCTACAAGCAGTGATTCAGGCAAAAGGTGGGTACACTAAGTACTTAAATCTTATTTTACATTATTTAAATTACAGTTACTCTTGTGACCAAAAAAGTTTAATAATTGTTAATATAAATATTCTCAGGTGTAGAATTATATTCTACACATATTGGTAGATTATTACAGTTCCAAATTGTCCCTGAAAATATAAAGGGTGTTACTTGTTTACATTTTCATAAAGGCGACAAAACCTGCTCTTTTTTTTTTGTATGAACAGCATATTTTAAAGCTTCCAAAAGATACAATGATTGCTTGAGCTATACATAGTCAAACTAACTTGAAACTCCTCAAATGTATGCATAAACTTCGCTTTGGTACCATTTTCATCCAAAAAAAGCAGATCTTCAAAATTTTGGTTTTGATTTATTCTGGAGATCCATCTGAAATTTTGATCGTTGAAGAATTCAAAAATTTTAAGCCTTACATTTCGTAACTTTATCCTACGTCATCATTTTGAACAACCCGATGGGACAGTGCTATATAATTTTTTGAACTTCTCCTAACTAATACGAAATTCCATTTAAGTTTTTCTCGATGATTGTTTGTACATCTCTGATAATTTTCTCTCACCTATTCAGTATCATTTTGAGCTTCTCTGAACTTCTTTTTAACAGTTTTGACAATTCTTTATGCACTTCTCTGAACTAACTTCTGAACATCTGAAGATTATAATTGCATTTCTCTGATATTTCTACAGATCTCAAGAGATATTTTTTTTTTCAATTTATCGGAGCTTGATTACGGAATTCTTTAAACTTTTTCTAAAGTTTTACTGAATTAAGCTGAAATCTGCACTTCTGTGAAGTTTCTCCTTTTTTTAATATATGATATACTTCTTAAACTATCAAAACTTCTTTTTGATATTTATTTTAATCTTTTCTAAACAAAATTAGGTACTTTCCATATGTTCCTTAATCAAAATTTTATGAAGTCTACTGAAACTTAATGAAATTTGAGTTGAAGTTAAGTTTTTTTTAAAATTCTGAACAGCATATTGAGATCTCCACAAAATATTCTTTTTCTAAAATTTGCAGAACCCTCTTTTTATAATTGTTCTGGTATACCTTTTAAACAATTTTAAAGTTTGTTTTTGAATGTTCACTGATATTACAGCGGCCTTCTTCTTTGTTATCTAAGACTTGTTCACGATAAAATCTCACGATAAAATTCAATCCAAGATGCATTTTTTATTCATTTAATTTTGCATTATTAGCCATCTTAAAATATATATCAGTTACTTGGCTAGGCTGGATGAAGAAACTACAAACTTTTGAGTTTACTCCAGCTATGAGAGTCTGTGCAGATTTCTCGGCAACCGATTTAGTTGCTTTTGTTCAAGATTTTCGAAATGTTCCAATAGTTGTTGCTTGTTCTTTATATTGAGAGAGTTCTCTCTTCACAAGAGCCCAATACCGCTCGATAGGTCGCAACTCCGGACAGTTAGGTGGATTCGCCTCTTTCGGTACAACCTAGACTCAATTCGATTAAACCATCCCAAAACATCTTTGGCGTAGTGACAAGATGCCAATTCAGGCCAGAAGAGCGAGGGAGCGTCATGGCTGCATAGGAATGGTAATTATCGCTTCTTTAGGCACTCTTCACGGCATATTTCCTTGTTTACCGTTCCGGTAGTGACGAAGTTTTGGTTTTCTCGACCACAGCTACATCTTGCCTGCCAAACCAAATATTTTTTGGGAAACTTGGCCTTTTCTCGTCCTGAAATGCTGTTATCTCCATGACGAGACAGCCTGGCTTGACCAGCCACTCACGGTACAGCTTCCGCGCACGCAATTTGGCCACCGTGTTTTGCTTGTCAGTCCGGTTTGGCGAATTTCCTGACCTTGAAAACCCGTAGCCCAGCCCGCTTCATGGTCCGCTGGACGAACCACAACGACAAATCGACCATTTTGGCCGAGTCTCAGGTGGAAAGGTTCGGGTTATTCCTAAAGTACTGCTTTATCTTCCGCGGCTTCTCTGGGTATTCCGTTCTCGGTTTTCGGCCGCTTCCAGCTCGATGATCTTCGTCTCCTGGAACATCTTCACAACTCGGGACACGGTGGAATGGTGGATTCCAAGCCTTTTGCCGATCCATCTGTGCGACTGACCAGTATTATCGATCACCGCGCCCAAGATTTGCTGGCGTAGCTCTTCTTGTTTCGAATGTATCTTGAAAACTACAAATTGGTATAAAATTTTGCACACATAAACATAACATAACACAGTATTATCCAAAATTTAATTTTTACCCACGCGGTAAAAAGTTACACCCAAAACAAAGTGTCGCATATTTTCCGAGTCCAATCTTTACTTTTAATTATTATGTCTTATATGTCCAATTATTATTTTGATCCTTTCCTCTTATCTTATGATTAAGAAGTATCTTGTGCCTTGAATACAAGATGCTGCAACGGAATCTGTGGCAGGGTTTCTCACTTATTACTGATTGTATTTTTCATTTCCGGTTTGCGAATGGACATTTGACTAAACCTGAGCTGATCTGATTCGTGCAGCGCTGTGTTCCATTTGGTTAGTGTCTGATTTTACAGTTCAATTTTGGGCATTACTGTGTCATAATTCACAATTTCGTTATATTTGATGAGAATTTTTCATTGATTTTACTTCATAGATTATTTAAACATAACTTATTGCTTGTTATGTCCATTTGTCTTTAACTCCCTTTAAATTTAATCTTCCCGGTTTCAGAGGCAACTCCTAACTCAGGAGCAATAATTATTGAGTCAGCAAAAATAAAAGTGTATTGCTGTTATAAAATCAACATCAAGCAGCAAATAGTGACCATGGCAACAATACATTAAAATGTATAAATGTTAGTTCTGTAAAATGTCAATAGATCTAACAAACTTTTTCAGGATACCTCAAATTGGAATTTTTGGTGAATTGCTGCAATCCCTGATAACGAACATAAACGTGCATAAGCGTGGAATTCAGAACACTGAACTCTACACATTAACAATTTACAACATTTCTTGCATTTCAGGATTAACCGAATGAAGATCATATATAATAGATACGAATGCTTGTAGTATTTTTCATTTACAAAAATATATACATTATTATATAAATATTTCATGGGAATGGGAGGGACCATTAGGGCACCCGATTGAAGCACTCTGGATGGGGTGAGTGGGAATGCTAACTCCCCATTGCTAACACTTTGTGAATAGAGGGTGGGCTCTTCTCCCCGCCCATTGGGGCATCCTCATGTTAGATAGCTTGCTCTCTTGACCAATTGTCCAATCTTGTTGTTGGAAGGAGATTCTTTGTGGATACGTATAAGTGATGTTGCCTATCGATCCACCGAACCCCTTTTTGGCCCTTCATACAATGGCATGATTAGGATAAACAGTGGTTATTAAAGCTTGATCAAGTTTAACAGAGAGGAGAGCCCATTGCTGTCGGACTTAGTTTCCATGCTACAATGGGTGGTAGTATATATCATACATCATACATACATACAGCACTGCCTACTTATGGTAGAAGTCTCCTCAAATAGAACAAACAAACTTATCATACAGCCTGGAAAATAAGTACCCATTCCATTGTCGCCATTCCTGGCAAACATCCCGAGGACCGACACATACTTCACCTCAAATGAATATTTCATCTAAATTAAATAATGAAATTTCCTACCACCAAAATACTTTATCACAATCAGCCACATCGCATCGGGTGCTGCTTCCTTCACGTATCATCCTGGGCTTCCTAAAAACCACCCGAACTGAAACGCAGAATGTGTCGTCCTTTCGGTCCTTAGGTCCATTTCGGTATGGTCTTGCACCGACAATGATGATGTCGAATTATTTGCAGTCACACTCTGTTGTTGCAGCTCGTTTCGAAAGGCACAAACTGACATTTAGGATCATAAAAATAGCGCCAACGGGCATCGGTATAGTCTCAAACGGTCCTCTGGAGTAAAACGAGCCCACGACTGTTGCCGAACGAGTTGCACTGTGGACCATTCTCCCCAACCTAGCTAGTGCACTCACTAGCTGGCTGGCAAAAGTGTTTTCACACTGCAGTGCCATTCGTCCTCGGTGGCGGCGAAGCTTTTAGAGTGGACCACATACACACACACTATTCGCTCCTGTCCTGGACTCGGAATTGCAATATATTTCGGCGGGCTATTTTGGAGTTTTTCTGTTTTTGCTTCGGTATGTTTGCGATCTCCCTCCCGATTGCCGAAACTAGTGATAGGATTGCGCGGATGCTGTCGCTTCGGTGCTCCCAACTGGCTACTGCAGATGGCCGATAGAGGGTGATCCGATAAATATGCATTGCAGTCGGAGTTGGACGGGGTTGACCGAGTTTGACGCGTTTGTCGTCGTTGTTGTTGTTCAACTGTGGCAGAGAGCGCAGTTTCCTGCCGGAGAATCAGAGCACCCAATGAGACTTGGTAATTAGCTTGCATCGGATATGAATAAATTTAACTACAGATGTGGACGGTGTTTATGAATTTCTCCGATGAGGCTTATGATGGAACGCAGTTTTCGGGAAGGATGCTAATTAAATTGTTGGCATTCTGAGCGTGAATGCTGATCGAGGGAGAATATCGGCTGTTCCTTTGGAATTATTAATTTGTTCATAACGCTAAAATCCTATTCATTCCGAGTTACTCGAGTAATTCATGATAAGGGCCGGGAAGCCAATTGTAAACAATGACTTTTAACGATGATTTCTCTCCAACCTCAAAACGTTCTCGCAAATATAAATCAGTATCTGGTAGAGAAATGTTCACTATCGTAAGATATCGTAAAAGACTAGTGGTTCGTGAAAGATCAGTATTTAAAGTGAGTGTTTACAACTGGCTCTAGGCCCTAATCATGAATCAATCGAGGGTTGTTTGTTTTGGAGATCTTCCGTTGCTATGGCAATTTATTCACGTTACTTTGATTTTGGCACATCGGGAATGTAACAGAAAGCATCCATTGCAATCACATCTGTCACATTTATGAAGCGACGAGATTGACATTGGCAGGTTGAAGCTGGCATGCCTGAATGACTTTTTCACTCAAACGGCTTAAAACCCATCGCAGTGGAAATTCACGAACCAACTGGTATGAGAATGCGATATTTTTAAAACACTCTGCGATCAGAAGCGGAATCAAATTGGTTTTTGATTGATTAGAACGGAATGGGAATTAATACTGACGTGTTTTTCACACGACCGGATGGAATTGAAGCATGATTAGTGCAGAACAAAAAAAAAGGCAATTTACAATTTAGTAACCAGAGAACGGCAAACATCAAAGTCCTGCTCAACGGACAAAGTGTGCAAAGTGCAACAGAGTTAATGCTGCTCACTCATCAAAATCCGCTTATTGTCAATCAAGCAGTCAATTATATCTGGAGGTTGAAAGCCATCTGACGTTGAAACAGTGATCGATCGGATTTCGTGATGGGTCATTTTTTTCCTGTGGTTTCAGGCAGATATATATTGGAACTAGGCTTGAGCATTACCGTGAGCTTTAGTTTAATGGTGTGGAAGATGAAAAAAAATCAAAAATCAATAATGAGCAATTTTGTAGGAAGTTTAAATTATTATGGTTGATTAGAGAGTTTATCCAATTGTTTCATTTTGTTTAGGTGGGTAACATACAATTATGTTTCTTAAATATCACTCTACCACTTTCATGGTATGGTACGGGATGGGTTTTAGGCAGTTTATTCAGCACCTGAAATATTTTAAGAATCTGTATGTAATCTTTAAATAGAACTGCAAATATTTAGACGTTAATCTTTCTGCTTACTTCTGATCTATCGGAAAATCCCTTCAGAAACGTGTACAGGACTCAGAAAATTTCATTGCCATGGAATAAAGTTCCCAGTAGCAGGGACATATTAAAAGCATGCAGATTGCTTTCCGATCAAGAAATTGTTTTCTTCAGCTCCAAACTATACACAAAATAACAATATTGTATGAGTGCGATTCCGTACAGAAAAGCAGAGGCCCGTTCACACTTTGCTGCAAACGTCAATTTCCTCTACCCGCTGCTTCGTTTTACACATCCGCTATCGAAAACATGTCGATTGCTATGATAACAAACTTGTCTACTAGCAGGTTATGAGACAGACGTGCACGACCAAACTTTTAGTTTGTCATTGATATTTAGATTGGCAATGTGAATTTCTTATTTCATTTACTCTCACGGAAATGTTAGACTAAGCGACTGTGACGACTAACGGGATGCTTCATTTAAAAACAAACAAATGTAAGAGACAGCAGGCCTCACATTACAATACCGGTGCGTTATATCCATGGTAACACAGAAGAGAGGAAACATGGGCTCTCTCAAAAGCAACAGTGATGCCATAGCAGCCACTCAACAGCAAAGCATTATTTATCGTTGAATACTATTGAATAGCACCGAAACATTTTTTTTATTGCGAATGATAGTGCCATTTGCTGTCTTGCTCAAATTCACATTTTTATCATCCCTTGAATTGAATAAAATCAACTTTGCTACTCAACCCTTATCCGCATTCTTTACGGTTTTAGTGTTCATACAACAATTTAAAAAATAATTTCATCTCTATTTATAACTGGAATCCGATCATTGGCTTTTAAAATTAAGCTGTCATGAGTATTCATTTCAACATTCTAATAAAATTTTGAATTTTTTTAATAAAGGGTGTTCCCCATCAAATGTCATCACGGAAAAAAACACAGTAGAAAATAGATCATTGGTTATTTTCTCTTAAAAATTTAGTTAAAAGTAGTTTAGAGTGTTTTTTGTTGTTGTATTTACACCGCTGACAGTTTTTAGAAAATTGGGAAAAAATGGCGTCACCCGAAAAGCAACGTCGCAAATTGATTTTGCAAGCACCAGGAAAATCCTCAACTCTCTCATCGGGACATCGGAAAATAACTCGGAATCGTGCAGTCTGAGCATCCAACGGAAGGAGAAAGGCGGTCAAAATGGATGTTCTATTTGTGATCAGGATCACAAGCGTGTCGTGAAAGCGTTTAAGCAGAATCCCGAAGCTTCGGTCAGGGGTTTGGCCAAAAAGTTTAATCTGTCCAAGTCTTTCGTCCAGAGTGCCTTGGACCGGGAGAGACTGCATGTGTACAAAGTGCAGAAGACTGCAAATCGTGACGATAGACAAAATACGGTGGGAAAGTCATGGGCTCGGAAACTGTACAGATGCTGACGACGCCTCATTGTCTCATTATGGATGATGAGACTTACGTCAAGGTGCACTTCCGACAGCTTCCGGGGCTACTGTTATTAACCGCCGTTCAGGAGGAAGTAAGGAAACATGAACTTTCTAAGTTTGCCAAGAAATACATGATTCGGCAAGCGATTGAAACGGAAAGCGCCGTTCGTGACTACCAAGACTGTAAACGGGGAGATTTATCTCACGGACTGTCGACAAACGCGTCTGCTTCCTCTGTTAAAGCAACACATGATCCATACGATCTTCTGACCGAATTTAGCTTCGTGCCACTATACAAATAGTGTCCTGGAATGGTACGAAGCCAGCCCCCCCCCCAATACACCGGAGCTAAGGCCCATCGAAAAATACTGGGCTTTCATGAAGCAGACACTACGGAAGCATCCCAAAGAGGTCAAATCTGAGAGAGACATGAAGAAAATGTGGGTTTCCGTACAAAAGAAGCTACAGTCAGATGTTGTACAGAACCTAACGAGTGGAGTTAAGCGAAAGAAGTGAGCGTACGGTTATGGTTTTGAAGTTAAAATAAATAAATACACAGATGGGTTATATGTTATTGTCTGCAAATTTGTAATGGATCGGTCAATTAAGTAATTTTCTGCATCGGTTTTTTCGTGATGCAATTTTAAGTGGGACACCCTTTAAGGGAGCACTTATTAATCTTTTCAATATTCTTTTCATACAAATCTAAACTAGTTCATATGAGGACAATTTAAGAATTTTTGTTTTCCCTGCCCTTATTCTGGGCGATCTGAAAAGCTTGTTTTGCCAATGAAATGGTTAATATTTGTTTGACTCTGAAACTCAATCCTTTCTGTAGGACAAACTTGTCACTTTGCAGCAGGTGGGAGGGCCTAGTGAGGCTTAGAATGTGACCAGAAGTGGAAGTATCGCATATTAGATTCTTTCAGTTATTTGCCACGTTTTAGTTCGTTTTTATTTGGGCATTGCTATCAAGTTTTATACTAGTAGGGTTCGCCGCTACTAAATTTTCCTATGAAAAACTGGATAGCAAAATCAAATCATACAAAATGATTTTCTAAGAAAAACGACTAAAAGTGCACCTTCTGATTGCCAATTTGCCTGTTTATAGTTCAGCAATAATTCAGGGAAAAAACATCCTCTCGTAGCCAGCATTTCAGGTTTCCCGGTCTTGACACATCCGCTGGACAAGGTTGTCCGGGTTGTGCTTCAACCGCACACTGCAAACGTTATGTTCTAGAGCACCATGCTCAGGATTGAGCTTTGCGGAACTCGTGCGATGACTTGGAAAAGTTTCTGATATGCTTCTGTGCTTAAAACCTACAGCCGATGCTAGAAGTAATCACCCAGAACCCAGTTAAGGTACCCAAGAACCTGGAGGCGTTGGAGCGAATGGCCTCCCAACTGGCGCTATTGAACGCGTTTCTAACGTCAAGGGTAATCACTGCACAGTTACAAACTCTCAGCCTATTCCGCTGGATTGCCATCTTGACGGACAGTATGACATCCACCGTTGACTTGCCCGTACGGAAGCAAAACTAGTTGTTTGACAGGGTATCTGTATCCTCCGTGTACTTCGACAGCCTGTTTAAGATAAACCCTCTCAAGCACCTTACCCGTCACTTGGTGGCTTCCCTGTCTTGGGTAGCAATACGAGGATCTGGCTTCTTCATCGAAGCATTATGTCCTCCATCTGTGGGTGAATGAAGTTGGTACTCTTCCTTCTGTGTGCTGGCTAGTATTGTGGATGATACTATAGCGAAACGTCAAGTGACCGCTATAAGTGTAGACATCCTCCACCCTCCTCCCTTCAGGTATTCAACAGCCCAGGGTTGCACAACGTCACGTCGATGATCGAATCCACTCCGTATCTATGGTAGTTACTCTACCTTCGTTGGCCAGCTTTACGTTCAGCTTGGCCAGGGCTTCAAGCAGGATCTTGTCCCAAGTATTGGTTAACCGACTCCCCCACTCCAGCGCTTAGGCGTTAAAGTCACCCACCATTACCATCGGGTTGGTAGATTTCTGAAAACAGATCTAGTCGATTGATCGACTTGGCGGTACGAAACAGTTGCAGAAGAACAGTCCATTCACTTTTGCGACCGCAAGGCCTTTCCTTGAGGTAAACACAAACTTCTGAACTGGGTACTTGCCCGTCGTCCATATTGCCGCCATATGGGACCTATCCGCAACTCAGTTGCAGTTGCCGGCAGGGATGCGATATGGGTTCGATATTATGGCGATATCCGATGCCGAAGTGTCTGACACAGCAGCTACTGGGCGGTCTCACAATGATACAGATTAAATTGGGTTACTTGCACTACACTTGGCTTTTTGGCCCTCCCCCCATGACGTGTTTGTCGTCCGGTTTCCCAGCGCACATCAAGCATTTTTTTTTTGTAGAGCCGTGAAAACCACTGCGACCAATTAGAGGAATATTGTGGTAAGCATTTGGGAGGTCCTTTGCAGTCCCGAACCTTGTGCTGTGGTCTGGGCCTTTACAGTCCCAGGACATGTGCTTACTCTCCAGGTATCTGGAACATGCCATCGGTGGTCGGTGCAGGCTGTGTGGGCATATGGTCCATCCCACATTCACCTTTACCATTTTAGAGCCATATTCGCATCGGTTGCTAACATCCTCATTGTGACCACCTGGGTCAGTTATCTCATCCAAGTTCCTGCACTGAATCGCTCAAGCATCATACAAGTTTGGTAACGGTTGAAAATTCTTTTATACGAGTAGATTTGCCTACTCAACGTAAAATCATGACGATCACTTGGGCAGTGCTTTTAATACGAAGGCACTCAGCTCCACACCCTCACCTAATACCTGTTTTGCCGCTGGGCACTGGGCCTTTCAGCGCTGTACACTTCTTATGCTACAGTATTGTTTCGCGGGTCCGGATACAGCGTTTACTCCACACAACGGTGCTTAGACCCACCAGTTTGGCGTCCTCGCGCATCGCTTTTAAGACGTTGGAGTACCTCGATACCTTGATCTTTATGATGAGGGTCTCCTCGCGGTTCCGCTTACGGGCTACCTGTCGCTGATCTTTTTTTCTTTCTTTTTTCTACATCATTTTTTCTTTTGGACCTTTGTCCAGTGACTCTCCCTTCCCCTCTTGGGGTCATCCCTCATCTCTCTTCTAGCACTAAGGTTTGCGTCAATGCAATATGAGGACCTTTACGCTTAGCCACCCCTCAGTACTTGAGACAACTCTGTCTGTTGAGATGGACTTCCCGCCTTTGGCACCAGGCTTGGCGCCGGGGTCACTCTCTTAACGACCAACGGGATCTGGTCCCGAGGTTGGACCCTCCGACCCCACCGCCACGTTTGCCGACGTTCTTGGTCCGACGGGGGCATTAGCTACCATCCGATTTTTTTGAAGGGTAGGATACCGTTTCACCCGGGGACTGTCTGGCCCACTTGGAGGTCCCTGCTCCGATGGTAGATGGGGTGGGCTTTCCCACGAAAACGGCCGCATCCATCTGCGTGTGCTTTGTGACCACTTTTGGCGCTTTGTTCAGCGAAAATCTCGGCCTCCAGCTCCCACCTCTCTTTACAGGCAGCCCGAACTGTCCTTCGTAGGTTCAGAATGCTCTGCTTATGATCGTTACTTATCATTGACGTGAGGTCAACTATGGTATTCAACTGCTCGGACACTTTAACTACTTTGGGAAGCGTTTCCCGCTTCCTCTCCATAGCCCGAATGAGTCCAACCAAGCCCGTCCGTGGCCTGTCCTAGCTTGGCGGAACCTGCCTTAGATGGCATGACACTTCCATTAGTGTTGGACATGCCGCCGGAACACACTTTATTGCGGATTGGGGATTTTACTAGGGCGGTTTTAGCGAACAGATTCGCTTCCTCCTAGGTTATTTTGTTCCTTAAGATTCATAGGCCTGACTAAGTACATCTGTGCTGAAGTGTGGTCAGGGTATTTGACAGTGAGACTTCTAATCCCACTAAAACCTAAGCTCTGGTTGCCCATCAGCTACCCCCGGGACTACATTATGGTATTACTTCTTGAGGATTTTGCTTCTTCTTCTGGGCGGAGGGGCTGCCATACAAACGAAACACATATTTCTGCATAACTCAAGAACTAACCAAACAAATGGGATCAACTTTAGCATGTGAAGGTTTTTCAAGACGAGAAATGTTTTTATGGTTGTTTGGGGCTCCTCCTCTCTCTGCAAGCAGGACTCTCATACAGATGAAACACAAATTTTAACCAAACATGAGAATTATGCAGGCAACTAAAACACAAAATGTGTATTTCTCTGGTAAGAAGCATATTCTGTTGGAAGTTTGAACCCTCTATTAGTTAGGAATAAAAATCCATTCCTTAAAACAACCATAAATGCGACAATTCAATTGAATGTTCTTTGATTTGATTGCAAGTGAACCAACGAATGATGCTTGGGATCAGCATACATCCTCAATTTGTAAAAACTGGTGATCTCAAACCAAGGCATTACCTGCGCTGGCCTTGCCCGAATGCAGGTCAAGTAGGGAATGGGCAGGAATATGTTGACATGATACCCGCTCAATTGGAAGCCGAGAACACTTCTGCACATCCACGGGAAATCACTGGAATGTTGGATAAAATGGTTAGGTTTGCAGCGGGATTCGTTGTGGTTAACTATGTTCCCGATTCATTCTCTGTACAGAGATGTAGTTATTCAAATTTTGGCACCGATTGCAAGGATGCTGTTGGGGTCACTCACCTATTTTGGTTGATGATTAGAAGTGTGAAATTTCATCGTCTGATCCAGGGCAGCGTTGTTTTTGGTTTGTTTGAGTTGGTAAGGTGCAAGAATCCCCTTGCTAGGATATAATTCCAGGCTGTGGTTTCTGGTTGAAGTCTCAGCATATGGGTTAGTCAAATTTTGTAAAGGACCTAAATCGGACTTAGCCTAAATAATGGCTGTGAAATCGGGGACACGATTGAAACATTGGGAATTCCGCATGACGATTCAGCTCAGGACAAAGTAAGGCATCAGGATAAAATCATTAAAAAAAGACGGAGACTGGTGTCCTATTTTCAGTTTAATTACCTTGCAAACGGATGGAATTTCAATCAAACGTTAATTTTCAACTTGTGCAAAAATTGCCAGTTTGAATTCGGGAAACGGCATACTTCATCGTCAATCAGGGAGCTAGGCACTCTCAAATGCGTATAAATAGTATTAATCGAATAACTGCATGTGTGCGGCCACTAACCGTGAATCCAATTCCCCTATCAACTTCAATCCAAATAGAATCCCTGACAGATTTCCACCCTACTGAATGTTGCACTTTTTTCTTCGCCGAATTTCATTTGCATAGATATTGAATCGAGTGGAAACAAACAGATGATTGAATTTGTCGAATTCAATTAATCCGCCTGGATGGCTGAAAATCCCATAAATCTGACAATATGCAATCCGAGAGAGTAAAATAAATTCCTTTCGATCGAAAATTACTGACGCAGAAGTATCTCTATCCGTCGAGTGGGCAAGCAACGGTTGGCGAACCACTAGACTGGCGGATCCGTTGACGCTTATGGGACGGAGAGGAACTAGGTTAAATTAAATTTTCCACCTGCATTTTGTGAGGATTTTTTTTCTGACCGGCACAACGAGGAGGCAGCGTGAAAGACAATAGCCAGAAACACGGAGATCTCCACCGGAAGGTGAACCATAATCAGATAAGCCATAAATTTCTCTCCACCATGGCAGGCGCTCGCCACCGACGGAAACATGTGCAGCGTTGCGTTTTAAGGAAGAACGAAAAAAAACGAGCATACCTCTTGAACTGGGAACAAATGGAGCAGAAGTCAAGTTTTGCTGGGAAGAGTGGCTTTTTGTTTCATCGGTTGAAATATTGCTTATTGAAAGGATATTTTTTTTCGTAGGACAATTTTTTTCCGTTATAAAACATAACCGTTGATTAACAGGGGGATTTCAATATTCAAGGTTAGCTTTGCATGCCCACTCTTTTATGAGTATTTTCGCAGCGTCGTGCAATCATCTGACTTTTTTGTTTGCTTACATTTATTTGCTCCTTGACCCTCTTTCTATGAGAATCGGCATAATTTTCCAGACCGGCTTAACAGCGCTTTTATAAAGCACGAAATACGTCAAGTGAGTGCAACTATTGTCAGTATTCCCTTGTTTATTCGGCAAAACAAACTTCAGAATTTTCAAGTGCATGTGATTTATTTGAAGAAGAATTTGACTTAACTTGATAACGCAATGTTTATGGGTACGAAAGTTGAAGTTAAATAACCAAGTTTTTATTAAAAATTCAGTTATTAGAATTAATTATTGAGTTATTATAATTATAAGAAAAAAGTAAATGGTTTAAAAACATGGAAACCAATTTTTGAAAAGATCGTGAAAATTTCACCCTAACTTGTTCCAAACGTCCTCAGACTAAACGCTTTACCACCATCAAACAACGAAGACCACATCCAGCACATCAGTAGGCGAAAAAAAAAACATCCAGCGCTTAAATTCGCTCATCCTTCCACACACAGTTAGTGGCGCCCACTATGCGGTCCAAAATAACATCGAAAAAGTGGAGTCGACAGTGTCGAATGTTCTCACCCCATCCACATCGTTCCGAAAGCAACGCTGACAACGATATCAAGGTGCAGCAGCATTGCATTTTGGTGCCGTGTCCAAGTTTTTTTTTTTTTTTTTTTGTGTGCAGGAGAATCTGAAACATTCGCCAGAAGAAAATTGCTTCCTTCAAGTGTCCTGACAGGGTCATTTGTTCGTGGGAAAACGGATTTTTTATTTCAACGTGTTAGTCCACTGCCCGCATTCATTTTTATGTGAAAGACGAAGGCTTGAATGGAGATGTTAAATGGAGGGTTTTTGCTCATTTTGTGGATTGGTTTTGGATGCTGGTAAATGGGGACATTTTTTCCTGGTTTGAAGCAGTAAGGTGCAATAGAAGAATGGGGAACGAATCGCAGCAATCCGGAAAGGTACACGGCAATGGATGTTCAAAAATGAATCTCGCCTGTTTTTAGGTGCTGTCTGTGAGCTCGGGACACAAGGTGAGTGGATTACCTTGAGTTATTCAACCTTCCACGGGTATTAAAGGCAAACTGACACATAAGACATTAGGGTCAATATTGACCCGGATTTCAACCCTTTCTAAAATTATCAAATATCAACAAAGACACAATGATTAAGCCTCATTTGAAAAGTTATAGTCTCAAACTTGTTTTCAGTAACATTTACCATTGGTAATCTGCTACATAGGACAGCAGGTTTTGATATCGATGTGTGAACAGAATTGCATACAAAACATTTCAAACTAGTTGTAGAAAGTTGTCATCTTGGGCAAAGTTTCTCAATATATAATTTGTCGTTTTTTTGTGATTATCATACTAGGTCCAGATATGCCCGCATAGATGGCGCTTCAGTCTATCTTTTCCAAATGAAACTCTAGAGAGTTGTCGTCTTTGGAAAATTTTCTCAGAATGGCATTTGTTGTCTTGCGAGATTTCCATATAAGTTCCAGATCTTGCCTCAGAGATGACGCTGCCCTCTATCCTTGTCAAATGAAGCTCTAGAGAGTTGTCATCGTCGGCAAAATTTCTCATTGTGACATTTGTCGCCTTTTGACGTAATCATATTAGTTGAAAATCTTTCAGCAGAAGAGGTGCAGTAGTCTATGTTAGTCAAATGAAGCTTGAGAGAGTTGCCGTCTTAGACATAGTTTTTCGGTGTGTTATATGTCGTCTTTAAAAAATCGCGAGACAGAAATCCTAGTGTGTATTGCTTAAAAATGTATTTTCATAGAACAAATGTCTCGTAAATTGTATGAAACATTGCTTGTCATCTAACAAAGTCCTATCATTACACCTTTTCTTGTACAAGGCACAAAATGAATTTCGTGAAGAAATCCATCCTTGCAATTAGGTGGGAATAGGGAAGGAATGTTAGTGTGGCCTTTGCTGTTTAGGGACCGTGTTTACCTCTGCATCCCCACAAAGGCCACAGGAAGGAGGTTTTCTATTTTAGTAGGGTAGGATTCGATGGGTCAGGATTCGTCTTGATAAGTGATATGATCAAATAAAATAGTTCATATAATTCAGGGAATAACAGTTACCTGTTTCACTCCGCGTGTTTGAGAGCACTGATCATCTCTCAATTTTCTGAAAAGCCTTTGCGGGGTCCGACTGGTTGGTGTTCTGCTTCTTCCAAGGTATCTTAATGATGCCTATCCAAACCCGCCATGCTTACCCCATATGGCATTGCAGGTGAGCGAAAATAGCATCGTATCTTGAACTTAACTCCTCCAACCTATCAACATCGGCACTACCTTTTCATTTTTTTCAGAATATCCACCTGCTCCGGCAAATGTTTGATCAAAACTTCCTCCACCGTAGCCATTCTTGGCTCAACTAGCCTACCAAACTCAACTTTCGGCATCACTCCAGGACTCACGAAAATCTCTCCGGACACTCCGGTTACCCGGTATCCTATAAACACCGATGTTTGGCAAACTTATCGTCGTAAACCAGTTCCACCACGAACCAGTTACAATACCGACTTGGCATTGCTGTAGATGCAGCTTTCGGAATAAACCATTCATTCTTGTGAGCGACCCCAACAGCAGTGTTACTGATATTCTCATCGTTCGGTTTGAATGTGTTTGATGGGTGGTGTGTGAGTGACTCGTGTGACATGAAGTTTTGAGATACTCACGCTATGTTGCTTTCCATCTCATTCTTTCATCGTCGTTCTTCACCGTTTCATATTCGAGAGTGAGTAACTTCGTCGACGGATGTTGTTTTAGATTCGCCGCGAGTAAAATTTAGTAAAAAAAAAGTGGAAAACTCGAATTCGTTTTTGGGTCGATTGATGCTGTGCCGAAGAATGGTGTTTTCGATTCGCCTCAAGTAAAGTGTGATGAAAAAACGTGTGTAATATTTCCTAATTCACTTTAAGCACGAGTGAAAGTAGGGGCCGTGGAAATTTATAAAGAAAAATAACCAAAGTAGTGGAAGAGACCAGCGATTCTTCAAGAGTCAAGTATCGATGCTTGGCAAGCATTGATCGAGACAGAAAGTGTTGCTATAAACAAAAAAAGTTCAATTTGGCAAAATTTAAACGGAAATTTTGGTCGCTTGTCACCCTGCATTGGCTAAGCGTTCGGATTTAGTAAGTCCAAGCAGGGAAAATGCCCCCACAAACCAAAGTTCGGGATCAAAGCTACAAGTGGAAACTGCGCGGAGCGATGTTCTCATGGGAAACACTGCAATAAGGTAACTAGATTGGGAAGGCAGAAAGCTATTTCTGTATCCTATGTGGAAGGCTTGTGGATTGTGCACTCTTCCTTTACTTCTGAACCATACAAGTAGTAATTTCATGTTTCTATGATTTGCGGGAGCTGAATGGCTCGAAACTTCAAGAGCACAAATCTCGAATTCCCAGGAACATACAAACATGAAATTGCTGCTTGTTTTTTTTTCCACGCAAGGACTATCGCGTAGTATTTTCAGGATGTTATGTTATGTGAGAGATAAGATTTGTGATCTTGAAGTTTTGAATCATATAGGGTAAGGGGATTTAATGTTAGCCTAGCTCCTTCATTCGGCCTATGTACCAAATGTGTCATTAATTTAGCGATAATCAACAAAATCATGTTGCTATTAGCATGATAGATGTAATTCGAAGCAATTGAGACAATATTAATCATCTTAATTTTTTTCACTTCCGCGTAATTGTCGGTTTCTTGAACTTTTGGGGGATCATGATTTCACTGGTTCAGCTGAACAGATGATCTACACGATTTCAAGTGATCTAATTTTGGCTTAATTAAATCGATAAAGTAAATTATGCAGTCTGAATGGGCAGAAAATAGTTACACGTTACAACCATACTAGTAAAATAGCTAAAAAAACAATGATTTTACAAGAAAACCGTGGACCCAATGTTGGGTACACATTTTTTTGTATGTTCCCAACTATGGCCTGTTGTATCAATAACGCAGTAAAAAGCTTGTTATTGGTAGAGTTTCAAGTGGAAATGCATGAATTTGCGGTTGTTTATATTCAAGTGACTCATCTAAACACAAATCGAAGAGACAAAATCATTGTATAGTGAATTATAATGTTTTCATTATTGAATGGCTGATAAATCATATTTGAACATCACTTAAATGTATTGAAGCAGTTTTACTTTAGTTTATTTTGTGAAATTTTGTGTTGTGTAAAGAAAATTCAGCTAGCAATGCCTTAATTTATAAAATTAGAAAAAAAAAACCGTACAAAGACTGGATTTAGTAATGAATCTATCGAATGGGACGAAGTTGCATCCATAAATAGGCCCAATTTGGTGCCTATAGACCGACATTAAATCCATATCTCTCAAATGTTTCTGACTTTATAAAAAGAGTTGTCTAACATTGCCCGATACATACTACCAAATCTCTTATCAAACATATCTTAGCAAGTGTATAGCTAGTTGAATCTCGCTTATAGCTTAAAAAACTTATGAGTTATAATAGAAAATGTAATCGATGGTTGCACAATAGGCTGAGTCAAGGGACACATACCCTACTCCTTAAAAATCATCACATAAAAGAGACTTACAACCAGTGCACTATGGTCCAGATCACGAATTTACGAGGAAACATGCTCCCAGCGCCTAAACTTGAAACTTTACAGCAAAGTAGTGTTCTACAATATGGTTTGTATCATCAAGGCCCATTTTTTGATGTTGATTAAAATTAGGGTGGTCCCCATTTTCACGGAAATACAAAAACTAACTTTTTTATTTGCAGAAATAGACGTTTACATCTTTTGGCAAAATTGTAGCGTGAAAAATTTCATGGAATTTTTATGTAGAAATTTTTTTTGTACCTTAAAAATTGACCGATTTAGAGCAATTTTTTTCTCACCAACTTAGGGTGTACCATAAAAAAATGATTTTTTTGCCCTTACTTTTTTATTTCAATTCCCACCGTAAAGTTGTGTTTCGACGAGTTTTAGAACTTTTTAAGACGCGTACTTTGGTATACAATTTTTTTGTATTTCCGTGAAAATGGGGACTACCCTAATTTTAATCAACATCAAAAAATGGGCCTTGATGATACAAACCATATTGTAGAACATTACTTTGCTGTAAAGTTTCAAGTTTAGGCGCTGGGAGCATGTTTCCTCGTAAATTCGTGATCTGGACCATAGTGCAGTGTTGCCGCATGCACAGGTTTATCTAGATTGACACAGATTTTTCTCATTTTTTCCATACAGATATCTGTATGTAAAGATTACAGAATATTGAGATGAACCAAGTTCCTAAGATTTTTGACAATCCCACAATTCCACACAAATACCTAAAATATAAAATTATCAATGTTACTTTAATGGCAAGTGTACCTGTCACCTTGCATCCTTTCGCTATTCTGTACAAGAATCTTTGTTTTGATTTGCTTGGTTAATCTGACCGAATTTATGAAAGGTTCTTCGATCTGAGTTAAGTTTTTAGTGGCGATTGATCTTCAGGCCGATGTGCTGGTACTTCCTGAGCCAAAATCTCCATTATTTTTTTAAATAACCTTTTAAAATTTTTTTATAGAATTTCCCAAAGAATCTGTCTAAAGTTTTCAGAAATTCCTTGAAATATTCCTTCTGGCGTTTCTTTTAAGTAGTTCTTGGAGAAAATCCTGATTTTCTGAAGATATCTAAGAAGAATTATTTTGCATGAATTCCTTAATCTCATTTATTTAATTCTTAATTTTAAAAATTCCGTTCGTGAAATATTTTAATTAATTTTGGAAGACGTCTGAAGGGAGACGTACTTGTCGTTCTCGAGAAAATATTTCAATAACTTCATCAAGTATTCCGCTGGAGAAGTGTAAGTCTCAATTTTCGTTAAGAGAAATTCCTTCGACAGAGTTTCTTACAGAGATTTCTACAAAAATACTGTTTTTCCAATTAAGAAGTATTTTCATGAATCCTAGAGGGTTTGAGCTGTTTTCATGTATTCACGCAGAGGAATTTTGGGAAGTTGGAATAATTTTCTTGCTGGTTATTTTTGCTATTCGATTAGATTAAACATTGGTAATGATTCTGACTTCGTTCTGACCGATACGTTGAGAAGCTGCTGAAACGATGCCCGATTTTTCAATTATCAAACGTACAAGCTCATTGTGCAAGCTAGGCATGCGAAAAGCTGCCATTGTACCTGTAACAGTTGATCCGTGCCAATACAGTCCATGGAATTCTAGAAGAAAAAAATAAAACAAAGTAATTCCAGTATGAAACACAGTAACTGATGGCTATCGTTGGAGTGAGTTATCAAATGGAATTTTTGGAGTTTGTGTTGTTTTTCTCGTCCCAAATCATCTGTGACGATAAATGACCCGATTGCTCCTAATCAACAAAGTGAACCGTATCTTCCAGTCAGAAGTTTCGGAATTACCAAACATGAGGTTCTCCTTGCACATATATGTGCGGATAATTGCCTAAAACACCAGATGGATTTTGGAGTTTCAGATTTCGAGAAAAATCTTCCTAAGAAGTCGAAAATATATATATCAGGGTAGCAGCAGGAGAAATGCTTGGATCCAGAACTCTCTACAATATCAGGCAAGCATCTTTTGACGCAATCTGCTGTGGTTTTTACACAGAATTGATTAAAAAGATAATTAAGTGCATGAATTTCATAAGCATGACTAATGAATGAAGTTAGTTTTACACAACAATGTTCTTGTACGCCTTGAGAATTTTCTGTTTACAAGGGTTTATATATACTGGTGGTCAAGCCACTAGACCCGTAATTTCGACGTTCAAGTTTTAATTCCAGGTTGCTTCATATTTATATTTTCTTTCCGTCGGCCTATTTCCTCACATGGTGACAATTACCGACTCTAGGGAGACGACTCCACCACCTGGACCCTATCTATCGACTCATGAATATAAGCCGGGTGTTCGGGCGGATTTACTTCCTTTCCAAACGAAGACGTGACCAGATATTTTCACCTCAGAAAAACCACCGACGTCGACTGGGATTGAACTCAGACCCACTGGGGTGCCAAGTGGCAGTCACGCTTATCACTACACCACAAACGCCGGCTAGATTTATATTTACATCATTATGTTTCATGAGGTAAATTAATGAAATTTATAATAATTTCTAGCTGCAAAAACATTAAACTGCAATCTTATGGATCTCGAATGTTTATTTAACTGGGAAAGCCATTGCGTGGTGTGCTAGCGCCTGGAGTGTAAACAAACCCCAGCTATCCGTTTTAGAATCATTGTTATTTTGTCCAAATGAATGTGGTTTTGGGTGCAAATAACGTTGGTTCCCCTATATGGACGCTGCATATCAACATGATCAACAAGGCTATTAACAACGTCTCTACCGTATTTATGAGTCGAGATAGCTCCACGGAACATCATAACATTTTAATAATGTTATAGTATTTCTAGAACACCTTAGACACTCAAAACTAACCTTGAGTTCAGATCTTGAGGAGATTTACGATGCCTCAGCAGTACTTATAAGTTGGAAAAGCTCCACGAAACATCATAACACTGTAACAGACATGTTATAGTATTTCTCGAATTCCTAAGGTACTCCAAATTATCGTTAAATACAGATCTTGATATTCTACAGGATCAACAAGTCTATCCACTATACTTATGAGTTAAAATAGCCGTTACCGGTCATCATAACACTATAATAGACATGTTATAGTATTTCTAGAATACCGAAGTTATTTCAACCAATCCAATGACCAATGATGTTTCACATGATCAACAAGGCTATTTACGATGTCTCAACCGTACTTACGATTTAAAATAGGTCCACGAAACGTCAAAAAACAATAGACATGCTTTAGTGTTTCTAGAATATCTACGGTCCTCCAAACTATCCTTGAGTTCGGGCCTTGATATTCTACATGATCAGCAAGGAGATTTACGGTGTCTCCACCATGTTTATGAGTTGAAGTAGCTGCACGGGACATCATTACACTGCAATATCTATATTATATCATTTCTAGTATACCGAATGTACTCCAACCTATCCTTGAGTTCATGTCTTGAAGTTTAATAAGGAGATTTACGATGTCCTTAATCAGATTTATGATGCGTTGGTCGTACTTATTAGTTGGAAAAGCTCCAAAACTATAAAATACATGTTATAATATTTCTAGAATACCTTAGGTACTCTAACCTATCCTTGAGTTCAGATCTTGATGTTCAACAACGCTTTGTACGATGTCTCCACTGTACTTTTGATTTGAAATAACTCCACGGGTCATCACAATATTGTAATAGACGTGTTGAAGTACCTCTAGAAAATCTTAGTTTTTCATACTTTAAAGAATCCTTTTTTTTCTTGTTAATATACAAGTAAGGTGTAGTTTTAACCGATTCAATACGGATTTTTTCCACACCGTATTTCATCATAATTTATGATCTAAAAGCTTGAACAAGTAATAAAAACTATATGAAGGTTAAAATTTGGGAACAAATGTTTTTTCTGACATGTTCTACGCCTTCCAAACAATCCTTGAGTACATAGTTTGATGTTCTACGTCATCAATAAGGAGCTTTACGATTTCTGGACCGTACTTATTAGTTGGAAAAGCTCCACGAAACATCATAACAGATATAAATATTGCAATAGATATGTTAAAGTCTTTCTAGAATACCCAAGGTACTCCAAAAAATCCTCGAGTACCGATCTTGATGATCAACAACGCTATGAACGATGTCTCCACCATGCTTATGAGTTGAAATAGCCCCACATCATAACACTGTAATAGCTATGTTATAGTATTTAGTTGTTTTCGTTATGCTGGTATTGAACAACTTTATCGCAGGCGGCCACTGTCTAGAGCTTCATTTATCAAAAATAGACCACAGTGCAATCTTTGCGACACAATGTGGAATTAATCTGATAATGCCAAATGACTGCATTCTGAATACTGAACAACCCTCTAGATTAGCTTCATTTGGCAAAGATAGACTGCAGCGCCATCTATGCGGAAAAATCTGATAACATGATAATTACAAAAGACTACATATTACATACCGAAAACTATGCCTAAGATGGCAACCCTATCTTAGGAGTCCTCCCTTTGCTCAGTCGGTAAAAGAGCGGCTACAAAGCAACACCATGCTGGAGGTGGCTCGGTTCAATTCCTGGTCTGGTCTAGGATTTTTTTGTTAAGGAAAATTTCTCGACTCAATGGGCATAGGGTATGAGTGTACTTGCCTCACAATCATACTGTATGTGTGTGTGTGTGTGTGTGTGTGTGTGTGTGTGTGTGTGTGTGTGTGTGTGTGTGTGTGTGTGTGTGTGTGTGTGTGTGTGTGTGTGTGTGTGTGTGTGTGTGTGTGTGTACAATCCAACGCCCACCGTCCGGCAGTGATTTTATGGAAGAAAAATGTTTGCAGTTAAGCGAACTGTTGTTGACTCGACAAACATTTTTAGCCCGGGAATTGGAAGGTGATAGCTCTGTTGCGTTCCAGTGACCCATTTCAGAATGCCTGGTTACACACGTCCATTCCGAGGTCACTTTCACTTACAACAAGCCCCGCATAAACACAGTACAAACGTCAAATGGATATAGGTACTGTGCATACACTTCCATCATCAAATCATATTGTTTTGATGATGGCACGTATTTAGCAGTATCGTTCAGATTCAGAAAGATCTCATCGGATATTGTTACTGATCTTCAGTCTTCATTTGGACGGCTTCCCTGGATGCTGAAGGATGCATTTATGCCTCTACAGAAGTAGCACTCTGCTATTCGGCAAATATTTTCACATCATCCTTTTCGAAAGGAACAGTGTGAATACAATAAGTTCTTGGCGCACAATGAAAATCACAGGTAAAAAACACTTCCGAGAAAATTTATCACAAAAAATCAAAATATTGAAAAATCACTATCATTGTTCAATGAAAAAAAAACTTCACAGGGCCTGTTCATAAACCACGTAGACTCATTTTTGAACATATTCGAACCCCCCCCCCCTTCGTAGACTTTCCTCCATTCATTTTTTTAAATTTTTGTATGGAGCGTGGACTTTTGTCAACCCCCCCCCCCCGCTCCCCCCAGAAAAGTCTACGTGGTTTATGAATAGCCCCATAGCTCTCCATCTGTACACCATGTGGTGAGTGAGTGCATCTGGAATAATATGCCAGTCACTCACGCGCGCATGCGCGTTAGCTTCGTTTTTTGCTTCTGACCAGCAAATGGCCGTTTTCTACATTGCACTGGTTTTCATTTTTCTCTCCCCACACACTGCCAACAATCAAAATCCCTCGCTATGAGGCGACTCTATATCCACTTCTAAACTGCTTATAATCATCATGTCACTCGCGAGAAGCCGAAAAATACTCGAATTGAATCATTTATGGCTGCGTGGCACAATACTAACAGCACTAACAAATACAACGAAGCTGCTATTAACTTTTCCTCCGGGTACGGGGGCGACGCACAAAAAAACGGGGAAAAACTACCGACCATCACAAATGTTTGCACGGAATCGATTAATTTCACTACATCTCACACAGAACACGTGGAGATTTCATGATTTCACTGTTCGTTTAGGTTGAATTTCGAATATATTTTTGATTTTATTTTCCGCGAAAACGACGCAGCAAAAACAAAACACGTCAGTTTCCAAGCACGGCTTGCTGCGATCTACTTGCCTCACTCATACTAATGTTAAAATGGTACCTGGCACGGAAAGCTCTTAATTATAACTCTGGAGTGCAATATATTCTCATACACTTTTTCCTTGCATTGGTGTCGTGCAACTACTCAACATGCTTCACGTATGTGTTGGTGTTGTATGTTTATACAAATTTGAAAAACCTCGGAGTTAAGCGGGATTTTGTGTACTGAACCATGCGAAGGTACCGTGACACCTGCTCGTTGAATGACCGGAAGAGATCCGGTCGTACTCGTACGGTGCGGACTGCACGAGTTGTTAAAGTGGTCAGGGAACGGATTAGACGAAAATCACAGCGCCCTGTACGTAAAATGTCCGCAGATCTGAATGTTTTGAGATCGTCAATGCACAATATACTGCAAAATGATCTCAGATTTCAAGCTTTCAAGAAACGTAAAACTCACGGAGTTTCGGAACCTTCCAAGCAGAAACGACTCGAAAGAGCAAGTCTGCTTTTGTCGCGGCACGGTGGGGAAGAATTTTTAAGTTATTCGTCTTGGAACAATCCCACAATGTCCAGACCGACAGATTGTGGACTCTCTCATCGAGAATTGTTCCAGAGAGTGCTAAAAATATTCCACGGTTCCAAAGTGCTGCGTCAGTGATGGTTTGGGCAGGAATTTGCAAGCGAGACAAATTAACACTGGTTTTCATCGAAAAAGGCGTTAAAGTGAATGCCGTATATTATAGAACGGAAGTTTTGGAGAAAGTTGTCAAGAGGTGTTTGGAGATGATCACTATGTGTTTCAGTAGGGCGGAGCGCCATCGCATACTGCAAATCTCGTTCAGGGCTGGTGCCGAGAAAATTTGACCGACTTTTTGGACAAGAATGAATGGCCTCCCAGTTCACCAGATCTGAATCCCTTGGATTATTTCGTATGGTCAAACATGCTGGCGAAGGTAAATGACCACAGGGCGTCTAATATGAACCAATTCAAAGCCGAATTGGGGACGAAATGCCGATGGAAGTCGTGTGTGCCGCCTGTGACGGTTTCGAAAAACATCTGGAGCTGGTCAAGAAGGTTAAAGGCGGTGTTATTCCAAAACATATGCTCTAGTTGATCAGTATTATTTTGCAATATATTTGGGTAAAGTTATCAATAAAATCTGGATTATCGGTTTGAAATAAATAGAGTTTTATTTTGTATGCGAATATATTGGACACGGTGTATATAAAAAAAGAGAAATCACGATTGATCTAATCCAATTCAATCCAAAAACGACTGACTGTGAAATCCGGAAATTTGACCACTGTTGTAGTACAGCCTCACATTAACATATCATACTGTTCAATGTTATAATGTCCTAAATAACATTGGGAGACTCTCTTCATCGACTATAAACATGTTCAAGCATTTTCAACACACAGTGTGGAAATATAAAGTGTAATTAAGGATACGTAGAAAATATCAACAAATTGTTTAATAGAGAAGCTTTTAATGCAAGAGAAAGTCGACGAAGAGAATTTCTCAATATAACTTTGGACCTAATGTATTATTCAGCTTGATATGTGTAAATCAGAAATGCCTTTGTGTAAACAAACACAGACTCACACTATGGAGAATTTGCAGGACCTGCTTCTCATGTTTCTTTTTCTTTCTTTTTTTCTAAGAAAACGATCCGTTTGTTTCCTTCAGAAGACAACACTGCGAATATGGTTCGGGTCCGAATTCAACAACTATTGGAAATTAGGAATAAATGTTCGCGCAGAAGGGAAGCATTGGTGAGTGTCACTTAGTTAGTTGGACATGGTGGTAACTCAGTGAATGAAAGTAGGCACCAGAAGAAACAGTAAACAGGAAAGGACCGAGCGAGTCGTTGCTCAATATAATTTGTGTTCGGTGAGAGTAGTTTTTTTTTCTGTGGCAGCAGAAAAACGGGGATGAGCAGTAGAAAGAGTAGACACCATTCGTTGTGATAATGAGCAGCCTTGCTCAACAGCATGCGTACTGTTGGTTTAAATCGGTGCTAAAAATTGCAAGGAGAATAAAACATAAACATACTAAAATATCTTATTCGCTGCTGACGTCAGTTAAATTCGGCACACCGTGAACCAAAACGGATCCCACTGCAACCCAACCATTTTATTCAACATCCCAGTGATTTCCCGCAGACGTGCCGTGGACTCCGTGGCTTGACCTGCATTTGATCGAGGCCGGCGACGATATTACCTTACTTTGTGATCACCAGTCCCAAGCATCTTCTGTTGGTTATCTGTCTAAAAACTGCTGATCTGGCAATAGCAGCGTATCTACCGCGGGAGGTCAGTCCTGCTTATTCTCATTTTTTTTCCGTACTAGGGTATTTAATGATAAAAAAAATTGAATTCAGCACCCTTAAATTACCCAAAAATGTCATGTTTAGCATATTTCAACTAATTGTATAATTTCGTTAGTTTTTTGAATGGAGCTGTCCCAGTCTAGGACGAAGAGGTTAGGGTTTCTTTTTGTCGCAATTGTATCGTCGATTAGGCTCTCAGCTTTCAATCCAGACTATCTGACTTCAAATACTTTCATTGAGTAACCGCTGAATCAGTAATTTTTAACGATTTCGATAGCTTGTCGTGCAATTTTGATGCGTTGCTCCTCTTGCTTGGAGGCCATAACAGAAGATCATTTTCTGCATAATTTTCCACGAACTCACCTTCAAGAGATTTTTCAAAAGTCCAGAAAAAAACGAAGTGTGCTTTGCTTGAAAATGGAAGCAAATATTTTTTCTCCTGTCAAATTTCCGAATTTTACTCCAATTTAATTTATTTTCGGTATTGTTAGCCAATTTGAAGTCAATCGGAAGCACAAACTGCGATAATCAGTGATCCGAAAACAAAATTTTCTGGCGTGAACAAAATTGATGGAAAATTAGTGAGATAAAACGGTTTTCGTAACAAATTAGAGCTGAACGTTGAAATTACACTCACGGGCGTTAAAGTGCAATAAAAAGTTAGTTTCAAACTGGAGGCAGAAGTCTGGCTAAATAGCGATTTGCTTCACGCGTGTGTGATTTTGTCAAACTGGAGGCTAAAATTGTGATTTAGTTGTTGTGAGGATATATTAACACTGCAGAAAAATCAAATAATGAATTGCCGGAAAATCGTTATACTGCTCTGAAAACCAGACGAATGAATATTTTAATGAATATATTAATCAAAATTTTGTAAAAGTGCAACATAATTAAACGTGAATTTATGCAATGCTTTTGTCACGAAGAGGACAAGCCGAGTATCGAGGAGGCTCTGCCCGCGGTCGGTTGGCTTTTCAAGAAGCTGTCAAGTTTTTTCCGTTGGTTTCCGCGAATTTAATTTCCAATATTAAAAATTACTGTGAGAAGTGAGTTTTAAATTGTGTAATGAAGTGTTAAGAAGAAAGAAGAGTGTCTTTTACAATTAGGAAAGAAGAAGAACCGTCCGGACCAGGATCGTATTCGCCAGGTTCCGGCTGCGGTGATGAAATTTCTGGCTAAAGATGTTCTTGAGAGTAGGAAATTTTTCATGTAACCTGCAGAAGGGCATTTACAACAACGTAGTAAATGAAATGAATGTGAGAAGACAAGGACAGTAATGGATACTGGACTTTTTACAGATAAGTACAACTAATTTTATATAACTCTGATGATCTGATGGCCTTATTTACTCCAAACGAACTTGGAAAGACATTGTTGTATAATGCAATCTTAGTCCACTCCCACCGCCCTAAAACATCAACCTAAGCAGCGCCAGACATGTACGGCCGCAAACGTATATTCACGCGTGTGTGTGTGTGTGTGTGTGTGTGTGTGTGTGTGTGTGTGTGTGTGTGTGTGTGTGTGTGTGTGTGTGTGTGTGTGTGTGTGGCGATGAGTCCTTTTTCTTTTTAAAGGGAACCATAAGCCAAGGCTAAGACAAGAATTAGTGCTCATGTTCCAACCGACTGCCAAGCCTACGCAGAGAGAAGTGGTTCTACGACACTCAATATGTTTGGCGAAATGTTAAATGGAAGTGGATAGGCTTATCTCGGAGACATTCTTCTCTTTTCAGAGAGCGAGTAATGGCGCTATAACCATAAGCCATAGGGTGCTAGGACTATAGTTAATGCTAAAGTCCCAACCGTTTGAAGAGAAATGGAGCATCACTTAACCTTCTTAGACTAGATGCTCCCAACGACCATGTTTGAATATTTTTTTGTTCTGTACACCAAACAGGGCATTCTGTTTATCTATTCTCTTCGACTATTAATTTCCTTTTTCCTTTGATATCTACTGAAGGCTACGTGGGTTCCCCGTGTCTTCTTAAGGTAGATACCAAATCCTCCCTATCACCAACGGTTGCATGGACGTGGCCAGGTGAGCGATCGAGGAGTGTCTTCGTGGAGATTATTGCGTGAAGAAACGTAACAGTAACCGTAATTAGGTTTCGTTTCATGGTGACATGCAATGTCTTCAACGAATTATTCCTCATCGTAGCTCCATCCACGAGGTGTGCAAACGTCAATGCTAATGCTAATGCTAATGCTAATTTTCCACGAACTCACCTTCAAATCGGAGGGTATTTAGATGTTTAAATGCCGTTATATATTAAACATATACACAGGAAAAATAATTAATTTTAATAAGCGCGTGAAATTTACCATTCATTCCTGCCAAATCTAGCATTCCCTTTATGTGCATTAGATAACACAGAAAATTCAATGTTTCTTTTTATCTGTGTATGCTAATGATTAAATTGTCCATCATCTGGCACTATCATATGCAATGAAAAATATGTTGTTATGTCCACTGGTACTCAACGATAAATCATGCTTCGCTGTAGAGCGTTCAGGTATTGCAGCACTGTTCGTTCGAGGCCCATGTTTCTTCTCTTATTTGTAAATCATGGTATAGCGCACCGGTATTGTAACGTGAAGCTCATGCTGTCTTTCTTTGTCTTTAAACAACACATTCTGTTCGTCGTCGGAGTCGCTTATGTCCAACCTTTCCGTGAAGTAATCAGAAATACGTTAACACATTTTAAACGCCAATCTAATAGTATCAATGACAAACGAATAGTTTGAATGCAGGTCTGTCCATAACCGTAGAGACGTTTGAAGTATATTTTGTTCGATTGTTTACCGAAGTAGCCTGTTGGCAAACGAAGGAGCGATTGAAGAAATTGGCGTTTGTAGCATATCGTGAACGAGCTTTTACTCCTTCGCGCCGCAAAAAATAATCAATATTAGCATGTAAAATTTTCCTCGTTTATATCCAAGCGAAGGAGGTAAACAACGCAATTGGTTATAGTCTTTACGCCATACAACAATGTTTGCAATCTTTCATACAACTGACGATTCAGGCGTTATCTGGCTAATTTAAAGGGTGATACGGTCAAAATTTGGTCAAGGAAAACGCGTGTAAATCGGTGAAATCGTTTATTTAAAAAATCAAATTAAATTTCTTTTCAAGTTCAATTAGTATAAAATTCAGGAAAAATATTCAGTTAGGCTTCCGCTTTTCCAAATCCGAATTGCCGGGCCTTACGCTTGACCCCTGCCATCAGATTTTGTACAGCCACCTTGTCCACCTTCTTCGCCGCAGAAAGCCAGTTTGCCTTGAACTGCTGCTCGTCCTTAGCAGTTTTTTTGGTCTTCTTTAGGTTCCGCTTGACAATAGCCCAGTATTTCTCAATTGGGCGGAGCTCTGGCGTGTTGGGAGGGTTCTTGTCGCCGGGAACCACCTGCACGTTGTTGGCGGCGTACCACTCCATGGCCTTTTACCGTAATGGCAAGATGCCAAATCCGGCCAAAACAGTACGGAACAACCGTGTTTCTTCAGGAAAGGCAGCAGACGTTTATTCAAACACTCTTTCACGTAAATTTCTTGGTTGACAGTCCCGGAAGCTATGAAAATGCTGCTTTTCAAGCCACAGGTACAGATGGCTTGCCAAACCAGATATTTCTTTGCGAACTTTGACAGTTTCGTGTGCTTGAAAATATCTGCTACCTTTCCCCTTCCTTTTGCCGTATAAAACTCCTGTCCCGGAAGCTGCTTGTAGTCGGCTTTGACGTAGGTTTCGTCGTCCATTACCACGCAGTCAAACTTCGTCAGCATCGTCGTGTACAGCCTCCGGGATCGCGCTTGGCTGTCGTATTTTGTTTATCATCGCGATTTGGAGTCACTACCTTCTTGTAAGTCGATAGTCCGGCTCGTTTTTTGGCTCGATGCACGGTTGTAGACGATACACCCAGCTTATTTGCGGCATCTCGGAGAGATAGGTTAGGGTTTCGCTTGAAACTACCGGCAACTCTCTTTGTCGTCTCAGCGGCTTCCGGTTTTCGATTTCCCCCGATCCAGACTTCCTGGCTGTCGACAAACGTTCCCAAACACTTTAATTACATTTGTAACGGTTGATTTGGCAACTTTTAGCGATTTTGCCAACTTTGCGTGCGAGTAGCTCGGATTTTCGCGATGCGCGAGCAAAATTTTGATACGCTGCTCTTCTTGCTTGGACGGCATTTTGACAACTGAAGAGTGAATTCCAAAATCAAAATAGGAGCAACATTCTACACACACAACCTTCAAAATGAGGGGTGTTCAGGCTTTTTAAATGCAAAATTGAAAGAAATACGTCAAGTTGATATTGACCAAATTTTGACCGTATCGCCCTTTACATAGAATATCCCATTATATTCTGCCAAATCTGGTATTCCCTTTATGTGCATTAAATAACGCAGAAAATTCTTTGTTTCTTTTTATCTGTGTATGATCATCAATGGCAACAAACGTCTAATTGTTGGAGCAAACCTGCTTAACTCTAATCCTGATGCACAGCGCAACATTCTGCGAATTTTCTGTGAATGTCTGGAATGAAAATAATGTTTCGATGTTTGATTATTCATTCCCAAACGTCCTCCTCCCACCAGTTCGCGGGGAAAACAAAAGTGCATGGTTCGTTATTTGCTCGGCCGGATGCGTGCAGTGCGGCAATATTTATTTTCATCTTCAGCTGCGATCCGATGCAAAATGCTGTTTATTAGTAGCGAGGACGGGGGGGGGGGATGGGGTGATGGATAATCCCGTCTTTTATTGCATGTGATGAAACACTGCTGCGATATGCTTCGACATGTGTTTGTTCGGATGAAATTTCCCGAGAGCGACAATTTTTCCCGACAATTATCGACGAGCACACTTTCCCAGGCCACGGCAGCCCGTTCTGTTTGTTTATCCGTTTCCACCGTTTTTAATTCTACGGAGTGGATGGAGCGTGAAATTTCTCCCGGGTGCTGCAGAAATTTTTGTCCACGTGCGGCTCAAAATAACTGAATAAATTATATATGAGCATAAATTCAGGGAAGAGAGAGAGAGAACAAAAACATTATTCAGGACATCATTCAGGAAGGACTTAACGATAATTGCCAATCGAAATTTTGAGGATCAGCGCTCAGTAAAAGTAATTGATATTTTCAAGAGTGTGGTTTTTTTCAGTTAATGATCAGGCTCGGGAAAAATTTAATCGATGGATTAAAAACGGCGTTGATTAAAATAATTTTAATTCTCGAAGTTTGGGATCCGGGAAGCCAAGTCTGCTGTAGAAGGTTTTCACTTGAATGTCTTTTACTTCACTTGTTGAAATCGTATTTTTTTCTAACGTTCTGGAGACCACCATGTATGAATCTTCAGGGCAACTTCACTGATGGTTCATATCCTATCATATCATATGTTGCCGAAGGATGTTATCCAAAATAAAATCTTTTAATTACGAGGATCTTAAAAGTTCATCCTTAAAAATTCTACTTTATCCGCGTATGATTCCAGAATTTGGACGATTTCATGCAAAATTCTGCTCAACATTGATATTCAAATTATTTCTATCGTCCTTCCATAACCCACTGAGCCTCATTACCCAACACCAATGGAACCCTCCCATCCCAAGAAACGTAATTAGATGCAATGTTGGTGTCTGGTTTAATGATGTTACTATCCTCATCCCCTTCAATGGTTACCGAGCATTTACGATCCGCCCCGGAAATACCCAGGAATTCCCAACCAAATAAAGTTATATTAGTTTCCAAACAAACACCCCCTATCAGCAGCATGGGAGCACTTCCGAGGCCCCTAGATATAATCACCGAAAAATTTAGAACCGGGTCTTTTTTGTTTCTCACGATCGGTAACCCCGCTTCCTCTGGGAAACATTAATCTAATTAAAATACTGTTATAGAATGAACTTTGTCAGACTAGTAGTAGTAGTAGCAGTATGGCGGAGGGCAGGCGGAAGTTGACGGAAAACAAACACAAAATTATGCTGAATGGGAATTTGGAAAATTAGCACCCGCTCGGATGGATTCATATGTGCGCAGTTTTGGAATGTTTTGAATTGCGATGCACTGCTCCATGCTCTACTGGGAGCCGGCAATTATTCGGACGGGTTGGCAAGCGCGCGTGCCAGAAGTCGATGTGCAAATTAAAACGATAATCACATATTTCATTAGCATATGGCAAACATAAATAGTGCATCCGGTTTCCACGTCATCGGCGCTTGGAGTCCGATTGTTTGTCGCTGCTGGTGCGATGCTGGTGGAAACTGCTTCAATTAGCGAGTGATTGCCGGAGACTTTTCCGAGCCGTCAAATGATGCGCGGGAGACGGGAGACGAGATTGATTTGCTGTTTAGCTACTGTCGATCCGTTATAACGGGATGCCTGATTGAGATTTGAGCTATTCCAATAACGCCGAGGATGGAGTTATTGGTTGGAGATAAAATTTCAATATGGAAATACCTATGATCGGTAGTGGAAATGTATGGAAATGTTCTGATTGCTCTAGCTTAAGGAGTTTCCCGTTATGAATTGGTAAAAAATTATGCAGCAGCAGCCAGGCATTAAAAGCCATCTTCAATTTCGAATTTGATTACACAGAAAAAAATAATTAAATTTAACAAGCGTGTAAATATAATATTTATATCCAAGCTAAAGGAGGCGTAAACAACGAAATTGTTTGCAACTTTTCATTTGCCATACAACAATATTGGCAATCTTTCATACAACAGAAATATCCCATTTTATTTTGGAAAATCTAGCATTCCCTTTATGTGCATTAGATAACGCAGAAAATTCAATGTTTCTTTTTATCTGTGTACATTAAACCTGATTGAACGTTACATTACTCCAGTGATATAAAAACTAATTATATGAAATTAAATAAATCTAGGAGTGTTCACAGTGGTGTTCAATCGTTCCAATCGTCTGATCTTGTTTTTCAACAGTTCAGTGCAGATATGTCCACACAGAAAAAAATAACTAATTTTAACAAACTCGTAAAATTTCACCTCGTTTAATTCCAACCCAAAGGAGGCGTAAACAACGCAATTGCGTGTAGTCTTTGATGCGCTATACAACAATGTTTGCAATCTTTCATACATCAGGCTTGATTCAGGCGTTACCTGGCTTAAATTTACATAAAATATCCCATTATTTTCTGCAAAATCTAGCATTCCCTTTATGTGCATTAGAAACGCAGAAAATTCTATGTTTCTTTTTATCTGTGCAGTAATATTTACTTCTTTACATTTGTCGAACGTTCGGATGGATAGGATTGGATTTTTCACACAACAGACTAGATTCAGGTGTTTTCACAATAGATTAGATTTCATTTATTTCTGCCAAACTAAGCGTTCCCTTAACGGGCATTAGATAACGTAGAAAATTGAATGTTTCTTCCTATCTGTGTAGCTCGCAACATGTCTATGTGTCTTGTCCCGGCCGGATTCGACTTCCAACTTTAAAAACGTTCAGGATACATACAAATTGTACTCGAAAAATATGCAACACTTTCATTTGTGTATAACTTTTTATGGCATAGATAAAAATTTTAATGAAATTTCAGGTGAAATTACACAGGTCGAAAAAGTAGTGTAAATTTCTGTTCAATATCATGCATATAAATGGAACGTCACAAAACATAAAATAAACATCGTGTAAAGTTCTCGGACATTCCATCCATTGCCGAAAATATTGTATGAAAAAGCTCATCTTTGCTAGAATTATTTTATGCAAGTTGCAGCTTCGTGTGGAATGAAATACAAATTACAAATTACAACGAAAATTAAGGAATTGACTATTTGGCCGTATTCCTTGTGGAAAAACCATTCGAGCAAACCCGAGCGATCCAGCGGCGAGCTGGTAGCAAAAGAAAAGCGAAGGCAACCGACCACTTGAATGCAAGGAAAGTGAGGAATCACTTCAAGCACAAAGAACAGACATCCAAACTAGAATATATTTCTCAAAAAAACTTGTGTAAGGATTCAAATTAAAATACGTTAAAACACTATTGCCATCTCTCGGGCTGTGGCCACTTGCGGTTTTTAATCAAACATGGGTAAGATTCGTTGACCGTGCGGTGAAAGAACTGAACTGCCAAAAAAATTTAGTTGATAAATAAGATTTCATGCTGGTCAATTGAAGGCGATGCCAGCGCCGCCACGCTATTGCCAGTTCATTACGATTATGAAATGGCCGTTAAATTTCTTACACTGTTTTTGAATTTGACTTGAATGTCTGTTCTCTGTGCTTCAAGTGCAACCTTAGCAACACAGATAAAAAGAAACATTGATTTTTTTTTTGCGTTATCTAATGCACATAAAGGGAACGTTAGATTTTGCAGAAAATAATGGGATATTTTATGTAAATTTAAGCCAGATAACGCCTGAATCAAGCCTGTTGTATGAAAGATTGCAAACATTGTGGTATGGTTCATCAAGGACTACAATCAATTGCGCTGTTTTGAAATTTTACACGCTTGTTAAAATTAATTATTTTTTCTGTGAAAAGGAAACAACAAGATTGTATCATAAGTAATAAGTTCTGTGATCCCTGATATCCTTTTGATTTCAGCTGTTATCGCATAAAAATTAAGTCATCATTATCGGCTTATCATATGAAACATATTATTTTTGACGAACGTTACTAGTTGAATGCGTTACTATTACCAGTATATTAGAACAAGAAAATATGCTTTTTCCAAAATAGTTATTTCAGATACTAGCTTGTGATTTTGATTTCAAATTGATAGTCTCGCTTGAAATTATATCAATAAATTTGATTACATCTTTGGATTTGTTTTCAAAATGATCCCAGTGATAATAAAATAAGGTTTTGTTATCATATTCAAAGAGTAATTTTTGTTATTTTGGCTGTTTATTCAGCCTCATTGATAACATAGGGTACGGGGCGAGTTTTAAGCAGTTTGTTCAGCACCTGGGACATTTGGTGAAGCTGTTTGTAATCTATAATTAGAACTGTCAATATTTAGACGTTAATCCTTCTGCTTACTTCTTATCTTTCGAAACATACTTTCAGAAACGAGCATTATACTCAGAAAATGTCATGGCATGGAATAAATATTCCAATTGCAGGGACTTATTAAGATCATTCCGATTATGAACATGTTCTCCTCAGTTCTATTAATTAACTGTGGATTAATGCTGTGGAGTTTAATGGCGGCCAGTGTTGTGGTTGCTATGGATTTTATCGAAACCACGTGATTATTACTTTCAGCAGGACAATTATCCAAAAAAACACGTTGTACGAGAGTGATTGCTTTGCAATGTTGTTAAGCAACTGAGAACCCCTCCGCAGTCACTGGACTTGATCCTCATTAAGCACTTGTGGTGGGAGGTTAAGCATCGATTGAATAATACCCATATATCAAAAGCAAGAAACAAAGAGGAGCTCAAACTGGCGATTCAGGAGATTTGGAATAGTATTCCAGCAACAGTGATTAGGAAGCTGGTGGAATCGATGTCACGACGCTTGAAGGCTGTTCTGGATGCTAAAAAACGAATTTCAACGATTTCCGACATGGTTTAAAATCATTTTCTATGATAATCATGTACTGTACGCTCAATTTGGTAACATCCGAATGGGCGATTTTTACTTTGTTTAGCCAATAACAAATGAATTTGTTGTTGTTTTTGTTTTTTGCAAGCATCAAACACAAAAGACATGTTTCTACCATGTTTACAAGTTGTTTGCTTTTATTACTTATAACCCTGAAAAACACGGAGATTTCTTGAAGAATCACACATGTACGCTCAATTTTGAGACTGACTGTATAAGTTATCAAGATAGAGTGTTTTCCTCTCTGTCGCGAGAGAATCGATGATTATTAGAGTCGCCTCATAGTGGGGATTTGGATTATTGGCTGAGTGTAAAGTGAAAAAAAAGAAGACTACAGGGTGCGGCAGAAAATAATGCCAAAATGTTGAAACTTGAGTATTGGGTTAATTCGTGTAGCTAGTGACTAATTTCTGTCGAAAGTGTATTTGTTTATGTTTACTGCATCCAAACATTCTATTTGTTTCATTGCAAATTCGTCAAAATGTTCGCGAAAGAAGTGATCACCAGTTTGTTGCTCGCCCAGAAGAAGCCGAAAGAGATTACCAAGGTGGTAGGGTGCCATTTAGCAACAGTTTACCGCATTAAAAAAGTCCGTGCAGGATGGTCCTACGAAGCGGAAACCGGGAAGCGGACATCCGCGCTTTGCACGTACGCCGAACGTGATCAAATCGGTCCGTGCAAGAATTGCTCGCAACTCGGTGCGTTCCATAAGAAAACTTGCAAAGGAAGCCAATATTTCGGAGAAATCCATGCGGATAGTCATCAAAGAAGACCTGCATGCATCTTCCAGAGCCAGAGTGAAACGCCACTTGATTACGAACCGGGTCAAGGAATCACGAGTGACTCGTTCCAAGAGATTGCTTTCCTTGCTGAAGCAGGAAAAAAAGGACGAAAAGCTTTTCAGCATCGATGCTGTGGCCAACAGCCGCATTTCACCGCAGAAAATGGAGAACGTTCCGGAAAAAGTGAAATTCAAATTTCAAGCCAAACATCCGGCTGGTGTCTTGATGTTTGCTTTGTGGCGTCCAACGGTTTGAAAATGCCGCCTGTTTTCATTGATGCTGGAGTTAAAATCAAAACCGAAGTGTATATCGGTATTTTAAAGGACCAAGTGCTTCCCTGGGTGAAGGCCAACTTTTTCGAGGACCAAAACGTTGTCCTACAGTAGGATGGAGCGCCGTGTCACACGTCCAATTGAACCCAACAATGGTTGAACGAACAATAACTTGAAGTTTTGGCCGAAGGATTTGTGACCCCCTAGCTGTCCAGATCTTAATCCGTTGGATTATTCGATTTGGGCATATGTTGAAGCACGAGCCTGCAAAACATCACACCCTAGCGTGAAAACCTTGAAGACAACCATAACACGCACATGACAGTCAATGTCGGAGGACTACGTCCGAAAGCCATGCTCTGGTTTCCGGCGTCGGCTCAAAGATGTCATTAATAAAAATGGAGGACACATTGAATACATTTGTTTGAAAGGACTTTATAAAGATAACTGCTTTCGAACATGTTGATATTATTGCTTGAATTAGTTGAAAATGGGATTTGAAAGAAATAGAACAAATTTTCGCATTATTTTCTGTCGCACCCTGTATGTAAGGTAAAATGAAATAGGTCATTTCACGATTTGCTGCAAACGTCAATTCCTCAACCCACTCCTTTGTTTTACTCATTTGCTCTCTAAAACAATCAACCAAAACATGTCGATTGCTATGATCACAAATTCGCCTACTAGCAGTTGATGAGACAGACGTACACGACCAAACTTTTAGTTTGTCATGGATCATTGATTAGCAAGGTGCTTTTCTTAATTCATTTACTCCCACGTAAACGTTTGACAAAGCGACTGTGACGACTAACGGGCTGCTCCGCTTTAAATAAAACATATGTAAGAGAAAGCAGGCAGAGAGAAAACATAGGCTCTCTCAAAAGTAACAGTGATGCCATAGCTGACGCTCATCAGCGAAGCATTATTAATCGTTGGATACTATTGGACAGCTTCGAAAGATACTTTTTCAATGCACATTATAGATGATTGCCAGATGGTGGAAAATATAACCATAAGCATAGATCAACTTTAAATAACTTGAATAAACATGAAATAAATAGTGATTTGAGATCTAAATATGAAACAAATGTCAACGCTATGTTCAACATCACATTTTGGCAACTAGATGTTAAAGAAGCTGATGAAGACATTCCCTCTGGTACACGCGAACAAATGCAAGTTGCACAAAGGAGAAATTATAGCAAACTGCTTCAGCAGGTAGGAAACTGATCCTCAAAATGACAGTAATTGCTTGGTGATCAATCATGACTTATACATGGAATAATAAAATGTAGGAGTATTGGACCTATTTCCTAAGGGCCTGCTCATAAACTAAGTAGACTTAGTTTTTAAGAACCTCATACCCCCTCCGTCTTCGTTGGCCAGACAACTTTGAACAGGAACCGAGTATATTCGTTGCTCATTCCGTTTTAGTTAAAACGGTTTCTCTTCATCCCGCTTTGCATCTCACGCTCAAGGATGAGCATCAGACGAATGCTCCCAACGTTTCGGATCCCTCCAGCTACGACTTCAAGAGAGCTTTCTCGGCATTTGTTAAGGATCAACTGGAATGTTACTCTTGACACCGACAATATCAACGTTGTAGTTCAGACCTTTTTTTTTTTTATGTTTATTTTCCGTCGGCCTATTTCCTCACATGGTGACAATCACCGACGCCAGGGAGACGACTCCACCACCTGGACCCTACCTAACGACTCATGACTATGAACCGGGACCAACGGCTTTACTTCCCTTCCGAAGGAAGACGTGACCAAGATTTTTTCGCCTCAGAAAAACCACCGACGTCGACTGGGATTGAACCCAGACCCACCGGGGTGCCAGTAGCAGTCACGCTTACCACTACACCACCGACGCTGGCTTAGTTCAGACCTTCTCCAATATTGTGACTCATAAAATTTGAATGTAAAGGCAATAATTGGCTATTTTTTAAGCAAAAAATTTGAAAATATCAATAATACATCGTGTAACAATTCAGACCTGGATGGCGTAACAAGTTACACTGGTTCTGTTAAGGGGGTTACCCCAGTACTCTCCATCAGGGTTAATCTGATTGTCGTTCCAAAAGCGCTAATTTGCTACCATTTAAAACCAAGTGGACCAAAGTGCGTTGAGTTGACTTGAGAACCATGTTTTTGAAATTTGAAAATTCCATCGAATTGAAGATTTGGTTCCGAAGTGTTAATGAATTGTGTTTAATTGGACGTAACCAAATTTACCTTTTTTGCGTTGAAGTTGGACGAATTGGCACAATCGAAAAGCTTATCGAAGTCCTCGCAATACGCTGCGGTAGCCAATGCTGATTCCGGAAGTTTCTGAGTGTGTACGTAAGCTCTGATTCCAACGGCTACGGACCAGCTTAAGGTCTGTGCTGCTAAGCTAACATTCATTTCCGAAAATTGAGACAAAGTTGATATGGTTGAACGACAAATTAGGAACAGTGCGAGGTGTGTGCTTAATATCTTCCCAATACAGCTTGACGATATCTCCGAAACTACAAATTTGTCCGTTATACACCGCATTATGTTTAAGAAAGATTGTTTCGTGCAGATTTGCATAGATGCGGTGCATTGAAAATGCAGTATATGCGATGATCTTTTTGATCGAACGATCTTACAAAATATGGCTTTTCCTCCGTTATCATATATTCTCTCAGAAACAAAGCACGATTTACAGAATTTTGGTCGCAAACCAATACTTTTGGAACCAAACCAGCGTCAAAACTACACCTCAAGGGTTGGAATCGTAGCAAAAAATGCAAGATTGCAATTTTGCAGTTTTTTGCAATCATATCTTGAGAAATCCGCATGACTCTGAATAGGCAAATTTGCCCATCATGTTCCTAAAGCTTTTTATGGTATAAACAAAGCCATGCAAGTGTGTGCAAGTGGTTATCGCTGTGTGCCTGAGTGCCTCGACAATCGCAGCAACCGTTGGTTTTGGTTCAACCGTCAACAACTCTACTCAATATGGGTGAGACACATGGCACAGAACGCCGCTACGCCTGATTCCACTGTTGCTATTCCGCTGTCAAGTGTTCTATTTTTTATCTTACACTCGTCATCACACTCTATCGCCCTCTCATCAAGTCACCATGCGGTTTATGAAATAAACGAAGCCATGTAGTGTGTGCGACCGAAATTTGCTTCATTGTTGTAACGTTGAGTGCCTTAAAAACCGAAGAAACTGTAGGACTTTTTATTCCATTCACCTCAACTTGTTGTGGTGACTGGATGGTTACAATGAAGAGCCGTCTTGCTTGACGGTCGCGGTTCGACTCTCGGTAGCGGATGGTAATCTTTTTTTTGTGCGCCATTGAATTTACTACTACTAATCAACTGAACAACATCACGCATACATTGAATTTTTCTAATCGAATTGATGTGTTGCTTTTTGCCCACGACCAATGTTGCTTTCTTCTCCAGTTGCGATCCATTACGAGAAATGAAACCAAATCATGCGAAATTGCATTACAATCTTGCTTTTTTATTTTGGGTGAGTCGGATAGCTTCATTGATGATAGTTTTGAGGTCCATGCTTTTAAGATCATGACAGAAATAGTGACCCAATGGCCTGCTTAAACCCGATTTCAAAGGATTTAACCATCAGAACCAAAACAGTCTTGGCCCGTGAACTCACATCAACTTGAGATGCACCGGGCAACTTGGTCGGAAAACCTGTAAAATAATCAGGTTGAGCGTTACCAAAATAAGAAATTCTTTCGAAAAAGATAGACACTAGCTTTTCATCTTCAGGGAGCGATTGTGCTTTGATCCTCAGTAAATTCAAAATAGTCGCCGAGAAGCCCTCATGCACATCTATCCTGGCCAGCCAGTTTCGCAACGTACTAATGGAAGGCAGTGCAAACAACTGCCGCATTTGTTGGCTTTTTGGAACAATATTGCAAAACAAGAGCCACATTTTTCATCTCATCCGAGTACCGAGCACCACCACGTTTTCGCAACTTATTGGTCTAAATTTCTAGGAGAACAGGATCCACTCAAAGTGTCCTTCTTATCCAGACTAAGAGCACTCTTAAGCTTTTTAGCTCGCTACGAAGATTTCGAATAATGGACTTTGTTTGCTGATCGTCTGATTTTTCTTCCGTACACCCAAAATAAAAAAGCAAGATTGTAATGCATTATCGCATGATTTGGTATCATTTCTCGTAATGGATCGTAACTTGGAGAAAAAAGGCAACATTGGTCGTGGGCAAAAAAGCAACTCATCAATTAGCATTGAAAAATTCAATGTGTGAGTGAGGTTGTACAGTGTATTAGTGTTGAGTATAAGATTGGAGTCCGAAAATTCAATATCTCACAAAAAAACGAACGCGATTCGCGTAATCGAGATTCGAACCGATGCCGTCTGCGTCATGGTTCTAGATCGTAACCATTCAGCCATTTTAACTAGGTGAAAGAAATGGAATAAAAGGCCAACAGTTGCTTCGATTGTTGAGGCACTCGGCGATACAGCAATGAAACAAATGTCTCTCACACATACTTGCATAGCTTCGTGTATTTCATAAAGAAGGGCGAACTCGAAGAGAGGGATATCGGAGTGCGATGACGAGTGAAAATAAAAATAGAACACTAGACAGCGGAATTCCAACAGTGGTCACGAGCGCAACGCATTCTGTGGTATTGTCTCACCCATATTGAAAAGTTTTTGACTGTTGAACAAAGATCCAGCGGTTGCTTTGACTGTCGAGGCACTAAGCACACAGCGATAAATTTGTTTCGAGGAATCTGTGTGCTGCCAACCGCTTCGCATGGCTTCGTTTATACCATAAAACGCTTTGTGGATCGTGATGGGCAAAATTGTCTTTTCTAAATCATGCGGATTTCTCAAGATATGGTTGCAAAAATTGCAATTGCATTTTTTGCCACCTTTTCAACTTTTGGGTGTAGTTCTTTCTTCAGCCCAATCATTTCTTCCTTTTGGTCGACCATGGTCGACCGAAATGCCTAAAAACGCAGAAATTTCGCTGAGTATCCGAAAACTTATCATAGAGTGTGGTAAAAGCTACCGTCCAATTGCTAATATCGTTCAGATACGTAAAGATACGGTTACCAAAATTGTTCAGTAGTACAAAAAGAGTTGTTCTTTCACACCAGAAAAGCGATCAGGGTTACCGGCGAAGACAAGTTCCCGGATTGACAGGGCTCTCGTCAGAAAGGCGGAACAAGATCGAGGTTTGTCAGCTCCAGAAATTGCAAAGCAAGTTGAGAGTGAATTTTCTATCCATGTGACACCTCAAACAATCCGAAATCGATTGCATCTACAAGGTCTGAAGGGTAGTGATCGAGCGTGGAACTCGAATTGCCGGCCACCGAAGGTTTTACTTCCCGCTATTAGCAACAGCGGCGCATCAAACCACGGGAACAAGACGGATCACCAATCGACACCACACTACACCTATCGATATCACTTATCGATGTTGAAGGTACAAAAAACTTCGCACCCACGCGTGTTCCGAAACCGATCGACGGTACGTAATGTTGTTACAGTAGGCCTTGTGCTATGGATTTGAATTGGAGAAACTTAAACACTTCTGTTCACTCAGATTTCTTTATTTGCGACAGAACGATATCGAGGGAAAACAATGGTTTGCTACCGGTCACTTCAACTGTTTATTTGGAACTATTGAGGTTTGCATAATAGGGTGGTTTGGAATCTTTAGATGGTTCTTATTGCGTACAGTGAGCAGCATTATTGTTGTGATGGGTTTGATTGGGTGTTTGTTGAATTCATAATTACTTATATCTAAGGCTATATACACATTTACACTATTTACAAAATATTTATATGACCAGTGTACTGATCATTCCGGCCACCTTGAAACAGTCACACTGTTTCAACTCTCTCGGCAGATATTTTCTCTCACGTCTCTCTGCAAACTTCGTTGACTTCGGATGCCGAACACGATGATGTCGGATGTTGGTTTTCGATTTTGAATCACCAGTTGGTTGCTGTCTGAATGAACTCATGCAGCAAACAGCGTACGAGAGGCGAACGAGATCGACGATTTGATGCAGCGGTGAGAGGAGAATGATTTCTGTGAAAGAAAGACCCGGTAGAACGAACGGAGACTAGTAGAGATGTTGGAACGCTAATCACCTGTAAACTATCCAAATATGCGTTGAGACAGTTTCGGACTGCTCTACCGATCTTTGTAGGATCTGCTTACATTTCGGTTGGTTGAACATCGATTTCGGTTGAAACTGGTAGAAGAGCCACCTTGGCAACTGGTCGGACGAGATTCTCCACTGTAGCTGTCTTCAGACTGACTACGCGGACGATTCCGTCTTTGCCTGGATGAAGCTTTGTGATGCGACCCAGAGGCCACTGCGCCGGCGAAAGATTTTCATCTTTGATGACTACGATCCGTCCGAGCTCTAGATTTATCGGAGACTTGCAACCTTTGTTGGCTCGTGTTTGAAGCTGGGCGAGGTACTCTGGATACCACCTTTTCCAGATACATTGAAACAGTTTATTCGTGCGTTGCCAATGATCCAAACGATTGTCCGGCGTTTTAGAAATGTCAGCTTCCGGAACTGCTTGAAGGTTTGAACCAACAAGAAAATGCCCTGGTGTAAGGACTTCGAGGTCGGTAGAATCGGTAGGAATCGGGGTTAGTGGACGTGAATTCAGGCACATTTCAATTTGGGCCAGAAGCGTTGTCATATCGTCCCAGGTCAGGGACGTGTGACCAATTTCTCGTAGAAGGTGGTGTTTACATGATTTCACGGCCGCTTCCCACAGCCCTCCGAAGTGTGGAGCGCGTGGTGGAATGAATGTCCACCGAATTTCTTGTTCTGCACACCAGCTGAATATTGTCTCTCTGTCAGCACTATTGATTTTCAACATGTCGTAGATGCGGTGAAGTGAATTTGCTGCTCCCTTGAAAGCAGTTCCATTGTCAGAATGGATTTCCTGGATGCGACCACGACGTGCGACGAAGCGACGGAGAGCGGACAGAAATGCTGGTGTGGAGAGGTCTGATACCAATTCGATATGAACGGCCCTCGTACTGAAGCAAACAAAAATAGCAATGTATGCTTTGGTCGGCGTACGGTTACGCACCGAGGATTTGAGAAATACAGGTCCACAATAATCTACGCCACTGATGGAAAATGGACGAGCCTGTGTGACCCGAGATCTCGGCAGATCGGCAGTGCTTTGCTTGACGAGAATCGGTTTGATGCGGAAACATTTGATGCAATGGTGATAGGTGTACCGCACAAGATCTCGTGCCCCAATAATCCAGTATTTCTGTCGTATGGTTGCTAACATCAGTTGAGGTCCAGCGTGGAGAAGTGTCTTATGGTAATGGTCGGAAAGCAAACGAGCCAGAGGATGTTTGGACGACAGGATTATAGGGTGCTTGCTTGTTTCTGGAACATTAGCGTTCGAAAGTCGACCACCGACTCGAATTAGTCCGTCATTGCTCATAAATGGATGCAACCATTTTAGTGGGGGAGTCTTCACGATTGTTGAGCTACTAAGATCAGCTAATTCCTCTGGAAAAAGTTGTTGTTGAGCCAGTCGGGCCAAGACACGATCGGAAGCTGTGAGATCAGCAGTTGTTAGAAAAGGTGATGCCATGTCAGTGGACTTCCGTACTGCAGCATGAAGTGAATTAATGTACTTGATGCAGTAGGCAATAACTCGACGAAGCTTGATGTACGTAGAGTAGCGGGAGAACAACTGATCAACGAACTGGTTCTCTCCGTGGGCTGATGATACTAGGGTGACCTTGCGCGCTTCTTCAGTGGTTGACAGAGATTCTTCTTCAAGGACTCTCCCATGTGGCCAGTAATTGGAAGGCTGTGACAACCATGCCGGTCCTTTCCACCATCGTGACTGATTTAGAAGCTCGGTAGGTGATAATCCACGAGATAGGTCATCAGCTGGATTTTCACTACCAGCAACGTGTCTCCAGGGATGCCCCTCCGTATTAGACTGGATCGTCGACACTCGGTTCGCGACAAACGTTTTCCAGCGGTTTGGTGATGAACTAAGCCATTGTAGTACAGTAGTGGAGTCTGACCAGAAGAAAACATCAACGTTGAACCTAATCGAGCGTTCTATCTTTTGAAAGAGTCTTGTAGATAGAACTGCTGCGCAGAGTTCTAGTCGAGGAATGGAGTGCTTTGTAGCGATTGGTGCAACCTTTGACTTGGACGTCAGTAGTTGAACGAGAATCCGATTGCTACTTTCGGATCGAACGTAGCAGCATGCCCCGTATGCTGACTCTGATGCATCGGAAAACAAATGCAATTGCATCTTAGGCTCAGTAGCGAATGAGACGAAGCGGGAATTCGTAAGTCGGATAGAACGTTGAGTGTCGCATGATACGCTTTCCATTCGTTCTGCACCTTTGATGGAAGTGGTCGATCCCACTCGTACGGATGATTGTCGTCTGTTTTCAGCTTCCACAGTCGCTGCATGTGTATCTTTGCAGTCACGATAACAGGACCAACAAGGCCAAGAGGATCGAAAATCTTAGCAATGTAGGAGATCACTTTGCGTTTGGTAAGAATCGGTGCTGCGAGAGGCATCTTAACATTAAAGCGAAGCATGTCCGTTCTTGTGTCCCAAATTAGTCCTAACGTTGACACCGACTGATCGTCTTGCAGATCCTGAAGAGGTTGAATTGCTAGATCCTCAGGTGGAACGTCTATCAAGGCTTCTGGTACGTTTGATGCCCATTTCTTCAACAGAAAACCGGCAGACTTGAGCATTGCGGTAATTTGACGACGTTTCTCGATTGCAGATTCGAGGTTTTCCGCTCCTGACAGAAGATCATCCACGTAAAAGTCATTGACTACTGCTTCCACTGCTTCTGGATAGTTGTCTCCTTCGTCTTTCGCCAGTTGCTGAAGTGTCCGTGTCGCCAAAAATGGTGCAGAGGCGGTGCCGTACGAAACAGTAAGCAGTTCATACGTGTCCAGTGGATCTGTTGATTCCGGCGAAACAGGATTCGTAGGAAGTGTTGATCGATTGGAAAATGAAGCACTTGTCGGTACATTTTTTCCACATCAGCGACGAAGGCAACGAGATGGAAGCGGAATCGAATGGTGATGGTGACAAGATCTGGTTGCACGACGGGACCAACGAGAAGTGTGTCGTTAAGCGAAATTCCTGAGGTGGTCTTGCAGGACGCGTCGAATACCACGCGTACTTTAGTAGTGGTACTGCTCTCCTTGAATACCGGATGGTGCGGTAAGTAGTAGTGTGGAATTTCGTCATCAACTTCATTGAGTTTGTGCATGTGGCCTAGGTGGAGGTACTCGTCGAGGAATGCATGGTATGTTTGCTTCAAGGCGGGATCTCTTTCTAAGCGTCTTTCGAGGCTGGTGAAACGGCGAATGGCAATTGCTCGGGATTCACCGAGGGTGACTTGCGGATCTTCGGAACGAGGAAGGCGTACGACATATCTTCCTAAGTGAGTTCGGGTGGTAGTATTGGCATAGATTTCTTCGCATCGCTTTTCTTCAATGGAACACGTTGGGGCATTGTCGATGGCTTCGAATTCCCAGAATCTCTTAAGCGCTGATTCTAGGGATTGATCGACAGTTGATAGGTAGCATACCGGTGGTGCGACGGTGGAATTGATGGCAGTTTTTCCAGAGACTGTCCATCCAAAGAGGGTGTCAACCAAGAATGGTAAACCGTCACCAAGTGACAGACGGTTACCCGTGTGGATTTCGTGGTAACATTCACCACCGATGACAATGTCGATCATACCCGGAACGTTAAAGTGCGGGTCGGCTAGCGGAACGATTGGCATGTTCCACGATGCGGAATTGATAGCGATTGTGGGTAGATTGGCAGTGGGCTTCTTCATGATAAGAAATTCGAGTGTGGTGGAAAAGGGTGTGACTCGGGATTTAATCTTTGTGGAGATCTGCCGCTTGATCTGCTTCACAGATTCTCCGATTCCTGCAACTGCAACATCGACGGGGCTTGTCGGGTGGCAAGAGCATTTGCCAGCTTCTTGGTGATGAAATTTGACATCGCAGCAGAATCGAGAAGAGCTCGGGCAGCGATTTCTTTACCGTGCTTGTCTACAACATAAAGTACAACCGTTTCCAAAAGAACCGTGCTTCTATTTGATTGAACGGAGAGATTCACTTCGGGTGGATTCGATGATCCAGCGGTCCCCACGTTCGCTGACGTGGTTGAAATTGGTTGTTGCGTGGGCGTACTTGACAATCTGAGTGAAACTTGGTCGTGGAGCAACGTATGGTGTTTGGCGTGACACGTTCTGCACGAGAATTTGGACTGACATCCCTTTGCTTGGTGGTTTGGACGGAAACAGTTCCAGCATAAACTTCGCTGTGTTATCAATTCACGACGTTGCGCAATAGGCATACTGGCGAACGTCGGACATTGAAACAGGGGTGCTTCTGTGAGCAAGCGTAGCATTGGGGAACGTTCGGTTTAGGTTCCTTTGTTGCACTGTTTACGACGGACTTGACTGTGGATGGTTTCTTCGGAATCGGGCCGGCCACCTTGATGCCAGACCCTGGGAACGATACTGCAGATCACTAGATACTGATTTCAACATACGGACTTGTTGCGTCAGGAATTCGATCAGCTCCTCATATTTGGTTTCATCTTTCTGTCGAGTTTCCTGCTCCCAGGCACGCAACGTGTAGGATCAAGCTTGCTGCAAATAATGAAGGTAAGTGGAGTGTCCCAATGCTCAATTGGTTCACCAAGTTTCCCAACGCTTTTACGTGTCGTTGGAAATCATCCACAAGAGTATTCAGCCCCTGTGCAGATTCATGTTTAATTGATGGCAGTTCGAACAGCCGTCGGAATAACTCCTTTCGCAAAAACCGCTTGTTGTCATACCTCTTCATAAGCGCATCCCATGTTGTAGCGTAGTTATCCGCTTGTATATCGACACATTCGAACGGTTTTTTAGCATCTCCTTCCAATGACTGCAGTAGGTATTGCAACTTGTTCACTGTTGGGATATCATCGTTGCCGTGGATCATGGACAGAAAATTATCCCGGAATGACATCCAGCGCGATTCGTCTCCAGAGAATTTTGGAAGGTCGATCTTCGGTAAACGATGGTGAAAACTAGTCACGTTATGAAGTGGTGCAAGAGTTGATGACATGGTTGAATTTAAAAATGGATGATTCCTTTCCGCTGGTCGCTTGGCGAGTAGAAAGCCCTTCAACTTGCAGAATCGATTCTCAAACTCGTTCCGCACTGCCATGTGCTGTTCGAAATTTTGCTCGTCGTCTAACTTCTCGATCTCAGCTTGAAGATGTAAGAACTCCTTGTTTGTTCTATTTAGCGTTTCCAATCGCACGCCGACTTCAGAAATATCCCTTTCATGGTTGTATCCTCTGATGAACCTTTCCACCGCATCTCGCGTTGCAATCACCCGTTTGAGAATCAGCTTATCTTCCGCTAACTTCTTCTCCTTCTTACTTGCCATTCCTCACTACCACCACGAATCACTTGACTGCGCGAACCGAACGTGAACAACACAAAATCGCACGATTAGCTCCTTCCCGTCGCGTTGTGCTGCTCAAGCGCGAAAACAACCCGCCGCGTCACGTGATGTTTTTACGCGAAACCGAAACGAACGACCGAAAGAGAACACGTAAAATCGCAACGAATAATCCTTCCCGACGCGGTTACGTGTTTCTTAAAACGATTCGCGAATCCGCTATAACGCCACCACGCAATCGTAGGAAATTGGAAATCAATTGAAAAACTTATTGATTTGAATTGGTCCACCACCGTACCAATTAATGTGTGCGACACTGTACAGCACACCTAAGGCAATTATCTAACAGGCTAATTGAGGGAGCCCTTATAGTCCACCGCATACGATAATGCCAAACTTCTACGTGCGTTTATATTATCTACAATAGATAGAAAACGATTCGATCGTTCTTCGCCTTAGCAATACATGCAAATTTAAACTTCTTCCTCACACAGTACGTACTATTGGCTTCAGTACTGGGGGCAAATTTTGGCGCCGATCACGAGTGCAGCAAACTGCCACTGAATAGAGCTGATTTTGAATGGCCTACCTTTTGTAGTCAGTGTCCTCTGACTACTCACCACAATGGCGAATCCACCTATCCGCGCGTTGATTTGAGCTTGGATACTTCCTTCGATCCGGCTCGAAGGACCAATGTTCGAGCGTGGAACTCGAATTGCCGGCCACCGAAGGTTTTACTTCCCGCTATTAGCAACAGCGGCGCATCAAACCACGGGAACAAGACGGATCACCAATCGACACCACACTACACCTATCGATATCACTTATCGATGTTGAAGGTACAAAAAACTTCGCACCCACGCGTGTTCCGAAACCGATCGACGGTACGTAATGTTGTTACAGTAGGCCTTGTGCTATGGATTTGAATTGGAGAAACTTAAACACTTCTGTTCACTCAGATTTCTTTATTTGCGACAGAACGATATCGAGGGAAAACAATGGTTTGCTACCGGTCACTTCAACTGTTTATTTGGAACTATTGAGGTTTGCATAATAGGGTGGTTTGGAATCTTTAGATGGTTCTTATTGCGTACAGTGAGCAGCATTATTGTTGTGATGGGTTTGATTGGGTGTTTGTTGAATTCATAATTACTTATATCTAAGGCTATATACACATTTACACTATTTACAAAATATTTATATGACCAGTGTACTGATCAGGTAGAGTGGCAATTAAGAAACCATGGTTGTCAGCGAAAAACATTAAAAAACGATTGAAGTGGGCTCGAGATCATATTACATGGACAGTCGATGATTGGAGAAAGGTCATTTGGTCAGATGAGACTAAAATAATGCTATTTGGGTCTGATGGTATCACACGAAAATTGCGCAGAAGCGGTGAAAGTCTGAAAACCCAGTGTTTAAATCCTAAAGTCAAACATTGTAGAGGTGAGTTATTGCAACATCATTAATTTTCAACTAACTGAACTAGCTTTTATCATTTTCTGTGCAGGTAGAGTTATGGTTTGGGGCTCGATGGCTTCGTCTGGCGTTGGAGAACTCGAATTCATTGACAGAATAATGACAAAGGAGGTTTATCTGGACATACTGAAACGAAAACTTTCAGCAAGTGCACAAGAACTGAAGCTGGGCCGGAGATACACGTTCCAGCAAGATGGGGATCCAAAGCACACATCGAAGCTGGTATCCCAATGGTTTAAGAAAAAGAAAATCAATGTTTTGGAGTGGCCAGCACAGTCTCCTGGCCTCAATCCAATAGAACATCTCTGGTCTATTGTGAAAATTAAGGTTCAGGAACACAAACCATCAAGCATTCAGCAATCACGACAAGTTGTTGTAACTGAATGGGTACAAAATCGCACCAGAAACGACTACTAAGCTTGTCCAGTCAATGCCACGACGATGTCAAGCTGTCCTTATGCCAAGGGAGGTCACACGAAATATTGAATGATTTTCAGGATTATTATGGATATACTTTTTTTGCATTATTTTTTATCGTTTTCTTATATATTTGGTCTCAGACTCGAACAGTTCGTTATTTGATTTTCTTTTTATCCCTTGAGAATTAAAATAAACTTAATATTAAAAATAGTTTTTCATTGTTTTGGTGGATTATTTGAAGCAAATGTGCCAAGTGAGAAGGGTGGATAATTTTTTTTACATACTGTACATTGGTTATAGTGTTGTGAAATTTTCAGCTACAAATATTGATAATTGACAAAGTGACAGAAGGTTGAACAACGCATTTTTTGGAAGGAAAATTTAGTTCGGCTTTTTTTTTGCTACTGAGTGTATGTTTTGGCTGGATCTAGCCAGCTGCCACTACTCTAAGGAGGTACTAGAATGGTTTGCTGCAAACAATGTTAATGTTGCAGCCTAAGAGATTAATCCGCTGAATTGCGCTGAGTTCAGACCGGATCGAAAAATATTGGGAAATTGTCAAGCGAAAACTTCGAGGATGCGGTAAAGAAGTGACAAATGCACAAAAATGCGTTTAAAGTGTAATATCTTTGCCGGTACAGTGTCACCAGCGACTGTGCAGATGCTGTAAATGTTATATATTGTTACATATCGTATGAAAGCTGTATAAATATCCTTTTGTTTGACGTTACAATCAACCGTGTATGTTGTTTAATTCTTGAGTTATGATCTGAATGCTTTACTTTGAATCGGGCTTTACAAAGAGAATGGTTTGCTAATCCAAGACCCCATTCTTTTGCGTCTAATGAGCAACTTTGCTGGGTCGGGTCAATCTCTAAGTAGCAACTATGAAATGTGCGGTCATCTAGATCCATCTGAGGTCAAGCTTTATTCGTAATAACTTTTTGGTAATCATATTAAGGGGATGGTCCATCATCTAGTAAATAAGCTGTACAGGATTCAAACTATCAATTGATTCCTTATAGCGGGAAAAAACATGAGTTCAAAGCGTCTGAATTCCCGAAAATTCAAATCTTCCATCAATACGCTTTGATCCATCCTACCACATGAACCACAACACAAAGAGCAACGCTTCTCATCCTGGCTATTTATGTTGAATACCGGGATACTCGGATTTGGAAAACAACCGCAATTACATACTGGCACTATGAAGGTAGCTGTTGTCGTGGCTATTGGCCGAGTTGCAATATTCTGGAACCGGCTGGCCTTGGCCGGAACAATAACAACATACTGTGGAGAGCATCGACTCCAACATGAACACCAGCCACCACTACAACTTGTTGACCCTATTTTTGTCGGCGATGTCCTCTTTGCGGTAGCTCTGGATGAACACAGGAAATTTTGGCACACATCCTTGTGTAGCTACTAGCTAGATTCCAGGAACAGGAAATATGTTTTCACCCAACTTGTTTACATGCTCTGGTGTCGATGTTTTCCTTCGCCGGTGGTTGATTCCGAAATCGGGTTAGTTTGGATTTGTGTTTTTGCAGCATGGCAGAGGCGGCGAGATTGACACACACACATCGGCGGTTCTCCCTCGAATCGATCAGTGTGAGACTTATTGAACATTTTGGGCCACATAACTCTCTACCGGCGAAAATTTTGTGGCATGAAAAAGTTGAGATGCCGTGTTACTTTTTTCGCGCTTCAAGGCATCACATGGGTTGGAACATTTAATTGCTTTGGGATTTCTCTTGTTCCGCTGGTGGGCTACAAAGGCGTACGATATGCCGAGACTTGGCCGAGTGAGTTGGATATTGAAATTTTCGCTCCCACAAGTGTTTCGGAAATTTATTCATGGATCCTGACGAAAGGATATCGCATCGCCTCGGCACGCAATCCATAAATCCCTTGCCAGTCGATTGCAGACTGGCCTGAGTGGTAGAGATACATGTTCCATTTTTTTCGCCCCTTTGTTGTCATTCTCTCGCTCGGGCCGGGAGTGCATTGTTTTTGGCGCTTTCCTTGTTTGAGTCGTACTCAAACTCATACGCCACGGAGATATTCGAATTTAAATTTAAAATCGTATTTATGAATTTATTCATGTTGAAAATTGTTTCAGTTTTTTTTTCGCCATCCTCAGAACGTTTCATGTTCTACGGGTTCGCTTTATTCATTTCGTTGAACCATTTTCATCACAGGATTAGGTTATTTTTTTCGTTTTTAAAATTCAGCTTATTCTGACGCTAACCCAGCCCAGCAGGGATAGGAATACGGGGTTGTAAGTTTGAGCATGGGAAAATGTTCACGTTTTGCACCCCGCGCTTCCAGCGATGGAGCAGCAAAGTTGGGAAAAATGCAAAACCGATGCAACAAATGAATGCATGCAGAATGGATGGGAGGGAAAAAATCCAACCCCTAGTGTGAATGGGAAACACCATCGCAGCGGGGTGAAAACCCGGAATGCTAACGAAATGGTATTGTAATAAAATGTTGATCGAGCGAGGAATCGTTTCTCTCCTGAAGCAAGGTTGCGAGTTGTGTCGGGTTTGTTTTCAGAATGCACAGCACCTGCATGTGTGTGGTGTAGAGAAGAGGGAAGGGGGGTCAATTCGAATAGGGCAGCAAAAGTTTCATGATCGTGCTGAACTTTGAAATTGAAATAGAATTTTATTAGAGCTCCAGAACAGGAGACATAAATTTGAATGCCGTATCAGAGCTCCAACTGAGGATTTGATAAAAAAAGCTTCTGATGTATCGCATTTTTTTAAAAATATGGATTTAGTTGATTCTGGTTGTGAAATGGTGAGAATGAGGTAAAGAACATTTGTACTGATCACTCTCGACTACAAACTTATCAAAGAAGCATCAAAGTAAAAGTATGAAAACATGAAATTTGGTCTTATATCCTCTGTAAATACTTAGATTTTTTTTAGAACACATTCCCTACATCACACTACAATTCAACAGATTTTATTACTACAGGAAAATGGACCAGTGTTATTGGGGAAAATCGATCATTCCACTTAAGCTCTTTTGGCAGGCCAGTATTTACATACTAATGAATCATGAAATCATGCCGAAGAATCCAGAATAAGTAGAAGTTTCGCAATTAACTTTCTTAGCAAATAAAAAACCAGCTCCGCATCTGCTCATTTGAAACACGTCTGATTCTTCCACCTCAATGTCCTTGCAGATTATTGCCACCCTCAGCTCACGAAGCTCACATTTTTATGGCTTGTACCTCTTCGCTTTCAAAGAAGTTCAAATATTATAGGGTGTTTCGATCAAAATGTGGTCAACATAAACTTGACGCATTTCCTTTCATCGTGCATTCACAAATTTTGCACACCCTTCATTTTGAAGATGTATGCGTGAAGCATCATGCCTTTATTTTCATTTTTAGACACTTAGCACTTTAGTTATCAAAATGTCGTCGAAGGAAGAGAAACAACGCATCAAAATTTTGCACGTACATGGCGAAAATCCAAGCTTCTCTCACGCCAAGTTGGCGAAATTGTTGAATGTGGTTAAATCAACTGTTACCAACGTATTAAAAGTGTTTGGTGAACGTTTGTCGACAGCCAGGAAAGCTGGATCGGGGGGAAATCGAAAGCCGGAAGCCACAGCGACGACAAAAAAAGTTGTCCGCTATTTCGAGCGGAACCCCAACCTCTCTGTCCGAGATGTGCCAAAGAAGCCAATGAATAGAGGTAAACAACAAGCTGGACTGTCGACTTACAAGGAAGCGGTGACAAAGCCCGATTGCGCAAGTTGTACAGGACGATGCTGACAGACTTCAAGACAGACTTTGAACAGCTTCCTGGACAGGAATTTTATACGGTAACCGGACGAAAAAAGGTGGCAGATATGTTCAAGCACATTAAACTGTTATCAAACATCTGGTGTGGCAGGCCATCTGTACCTGTGACTTGAAGAGCAACGTATACATTTCGACCGGAACCGTCAACCAGGAAATTTATCTGAGCGAGTGCCTACAAAACGTCTACTCCTTTCCCGGTAGCGACACAATTGTTCCGTTCTTTATGGGTCGGATTTGGCATCTTGCCATTACGGAAAAAAACGCCATGGAGTGGTATGATGCCAACATCGTTCAAATTGTGCCCCAGGACAAGAACCCTCCCAAAACGCCAGACTCCGTCCAATCAAACAATACTGGGCCATCGTCAAGCGGAACCTTAAGAAGACTCAAAAAGCTGTTGTGAGCGAGAAACAGCTCAAGGCAAACTGGCGTTCTGCGACGAATAAAGTGGACAAGGAGTCTGTACAAAATCTTATGGCAGGTGTTAAACGAAAGACCTGGCAATTAGCATTCGGTAAAAAGGAAGCTTAGCTGAATATCTCCCCTGTATTCGTTTTTAACTTTACTTGAAAAATAAAAAGAATTTGACTTATTAATAAAAACTTTGATCGATTCACATACATTTCTGACCAAATTTTGATCGGAACACCCTTTAATCAATAATCGGGTGGAACTTCTTCAAAGTGTGCCCCTTCTTGGGGTCATCGCTCGATGCAGTAGTCAGAACTGGATCATTCAGACCTAAGCGTTTAATTATCTGTTCAATTAACTCGGTATAGAAAGCAAAGCAAATCGAGTAGAATGCCTCCTTCCTGGTATCAACGAGAGTTCAGGATCTAAGCATTTGTCCTGCTGCTTCCCCGATGTATATTTCAATGATGTTTGTTGAAACTTGAAACTTCTAAATCTGCCAGGTGTTTTGGGTAATCATCCTCACAAATATTAGCAAGGAGAACCATTAGCGAGACTTCAATTGATTGCACATGTTCGGAAACTTCGGAGCTTTAGACTGGAAGATACGGTTCGCTTTGTTGATAATAAGAAGCTCAAGAAGTGGATAAGTGGCTGCGTCATCGGGTCATTAGGATGACAAAGAAGGCGCTGGGCGGTTTGTTGGATTGGAACGGAAAAAAACACTAGCTCCCAAAACCATTGGTAAAGCTTTTAGACTACTAACTCCAACGATAGCCATTTGCTGGCAGATGGATGCAGACATTTCAATGGCTTTGTATCGTCTGAATTTGCTTGCATCGTATCGGATCAACTGTTCCAGGTACTATGCATAGGTTGCACAAAGTGCAAGTACATGTGATAATTATCGAATGAAGACACTCGCGTTTCAGCAGCTTCTTGATGAATCGGTCAAAACCCATCATTACCAATGCTCCAACTGATCCAAAGTACACAAGTAATCAGTGCCTGGAATCTGTTTAACAATTGCTCAAAATAAATGTAGGTTTTTGCACTGCAAGATTGATCTGAAAAGAGCAAAAATTCACGTTCAAAATAACTACCCAAAACTATTTCATGTTATGTAATGCAGTTGCGCTGATTTTATAACAATGGTTGTTAGAATTCAGTTCGCGGATGTAGTTAAAATAAGATAAATCGTAACAAAAAATCCTCTTGAGATAACAAACATTATAAATTATGATATGATTTTAACAAAAACCTAATAAACTTTACATCAATTTTATTACAATATAACGAAATCATAACAGCTTTTGTTACAATGCATCTGTTACTTTGCGCAGATTGAGCGTCCCAGGTCATTATATTTTAATTTGTCAATAATGTGTTGTATTATTTGCAAATTGAAAACGTCTTGAACAAAGTTATATCAAAATCAGCTATTCATAACAAGATTTGCAATGATATTGTTATTTTTATGTTATACGTTTGCGGGTTTGCTTCAAAAGTTCCTCTTCATAAATGCATAAAAATTAAAAAAAAAAAATTTTTATTTTTAATTTTTTTATTTTCCGTCGGCCTATTTGCTCACATGGTGACAATCACCGACGCCAGGGAGACGACTCCAGCACCTGGATCCTACCTAATGACTCATGAATATGAGCCGAGACCAACGGCTATACTTCCCTTCCGAAGGAAGACGTGACCAGGTTTTTTCGCCTCAGAAAAACCACCGACGTCGACTGGGAATAAACCCAGACCCACTGGGGTGCTAGGTAGCAGTCACGCTTACCACTACACCACCGACGCCGGCCACTTCTAAATTGGAAAAACAGTATTTTTTTGTAAAACTCACTGCAAGGGATTCCAAAAATTTCATTACAAGAAAGTTTTGAAAAACTTCCGATACGATGCCAAATTAAGTCCTGAAGGAAACCTATACAAACTCCAGAATGAATATCTCAAGGATTGTCTGGGACATTTTCATAGAATCTTTGGAAAATTCCATAAAAGTTTCTTAAAACAATTATCTCAGAACATTTATCGAGAAATCGTACGGGGCACACCAACAAACTGACTTTCAGACTGTCAATTGTAGTGTCAGTGGCAGTTGTTTTATTTTGCTTCATGGGTCTAAAACAGCACACTAAAAGAAATATTGGTTAAAATTTGGTTCCTAAAATGTACTCATTTTTTAAATATGAGATTTAATTGCCTAAAATCTTAAAAGTCTTGGTGTATCTTCCAAATCTGTTATCTTTATATACAGATATCTGTATGAATAACACTAAAACACTTTTTTGTGTCAATCTAGTTAAATCTGTGCATGTGGCAACCCTGAGCATATTGCCTCTTCATTAACGGTGGGTATTTTTTTTTCGACTACCATGCATGATGCTTGCTTTGAACTCGGAGTTTTTAAAATGGTTTTCTGGCAAGAATCGTGGCTATTATTTATACACTGCATACTCAATCGGTTCGGTAAAATTTCAAACACCTGAAAAATTTGGTAAGCCCAAAAAAAATCTTCAGAATTCAAGAAAACACATTATTTTCGAAATGTATAATGAATGCTTCTTTCAAACATTATCTTTTGATTTTTACAATTTTCCTATTTGAAAACTGAGTACAAATTTACTGACCTAAGTAAAATAAACTAAGTGTGTAACAAGCTGCTGGTGATTTGGTTCGGTTGGGTTTCTTTATTTGAGAGACTTTCACCGCTTGTGTTTTCCAAATCTTAATCAATCCCTCAGATGTAATATAGTCACTACCCACCAAAGGATGTGTTATGATATTGTTATATTTATTTTCATGTCAAAACGTCATTCTAACATTACATAGAAATAAAATGAATTTTTACAAACGCGTAAAGTTTCCTCTCGTTTAATTTCAAGCCAACAGAAGCGTAAAAAACAAAATTGTTTGCCATTTTTCATGCATCATACAACAATGCTTACAATCTTTCATACAACAGACTAGATTCAGGCGTTATCTGGCTTATATGTACATGAAATATCCTATTAATTTCCTTTTATGTGCACGAGATATCGCAGAATATTACATGTTTTTTTTTTCAAACTTTGTATATGGCACACAATATACTTCCAATTCCGTGGACACCTTGTACTTCCTAGATCTTGATCCATCTGGTCTAGCAGGGTACACAGACAAAAAAAACAATGAATTTTCAACGTTATCTAATGCTCATAAGGGAATCCTACACGCACAAAAACCGGAGTAGAAACTACCATTTCGAGTGTTAAATGAAGCGCAAACACCAAAAATTTTTACCTGGCTATAAATTCGTTTGTTTTTCCCATGCCTGCGAATAGATCAATCATGGTGCGGTTGATATCAATATGAGGTCTGTCAAATGTACCACAAATGTTGAAGATTGTATCATAAACGTAGGATATTTGACTGAGATTTCATGGCAGTTTTAAAAATAGACACAGTCGGGTAAAATGGTAGTTTTTACTGCAAGATTTTTTTCTGTGTAGATTTGGCAAACATTGTTGTATGATGCATGAATATTGCAAACAATTTCGGTGTTTATGCCTCCTTTGGCTTGGAATTAAACGATAGGAAATTTTACGCACTTTCTTAAACTATTTTTTTCGGTGTAGTTGTCCGGCAATCTTGCGACAGGATACACTTCGTACGGGAGCTAAGTATGTTTGACCGCAGTTGCTTGTGGAACCCGTAGTAGACACAAATTCACTGATATACGCTTCCGGATCTTTTCCGCAGTAACCAGTGAGCCGATAAAGACACCTCGAACTCATGGCCGTCGATTGTAACACTGCTGCCTACTCGGTTGCGCATGCCAGCATTTTCCTCGTTTTGTACGTATTTATCTTTAACACAAAGAAAGTTGATCCTTTGCTGACACTTTCGCATCAGATACTCAATGATCTCCAGGTGCATTTTGAATCGAACCAGACCCCAAGATATTTAACTGACACAGAATGAGCTATCGGCCTACTCCAAATTTGAAGCTACCGTTGTGCTGATTTATGCTTCTTTTGACATACACATTATACAAAAGAGGGCTTAAACATGACCCCTGGGGGAGACTCATCAAGCTAAATCTGCAAACTGTCTAATTGCCTTGAGAAAAACTCATATGTTTCTCTGACAGCATATTGTACAACAAATTATTCATTAATGGTGAAAAACAAGCGTGAAGTTTATCTGAAAGAACTTCAACAGATACTGAATCAAAAGCCCCCTTTATGTCCAAGAATTCAGAAGCCATTTGCTCTTTTTTTAGCAAAAGCTTACTGAATATCTGTGGAAAGCAACGCGAGACAGTCGTTCGTTCCCTTACCCCTACGGAAACCATATTGAGTATCAGAAAGCAGGTTGTTCGTCTCTACCCAGAAGAGAATCATTTATTCCAACTACTTTCGAATACAAGATAACATCGCGATGGGTCGATAGGAGTTGTGGTCCGGCGCGGGTTTATCAGGTTTTTGAATGGCAATTACTCTCACCCGTCTCATGGGTATAGGTAAGTAAGTAAGACAAAAGTTTATTTAAAAATTCTTAGATGTTAAGCTAAAATGTAACAATGTCTACGGTATGATTGACGACAAATATAACAAAACGAAACTTACATTGCACCTTTGGATGCTCATCGATTAGTTTACAATTACCTGAAAAGAAATTTTAAAACAGTATGAATAGATTGCTGTTTATTCTCTAATATTATTATTTTTATTATTACTATTATTGTTGTTATTTTTATTTTTATTGTGGTTATTAATAATAAATTATTCAATAAGAATAAACGTATCTGACAGAAATCAGCTTAAATTCATTTGAAAAGCCTGAGCCTCCCCTGGAATTTTAAGTTACATTTAAATTTTAAATTGTATTGTTGACTTCAAATGAATCGATCCCAACCATATTCTGTACTTGGTTAAGGCCAGCATCTTTTTATCTATCCTTTCTCGTGGAAGAACTTCAATTTCCCTTCTCCGAAAGCATATTGAAATATTGAATCTCAAGACCAGATGAATTGGAACAAGCAAACTGACAAAATGAAATTACGTGACTTTTAAATCTCGTTTCAACCGCCAGCACTGCCGCTCTACAAGCGAATCCAACAAGGAAAATAAATGTCTTCGGAAGGGTTCCCTGTCCTTGCCAGTGCCGTACTAGGGGATGAGCCATACAATTACAAAATCGAAGCTAATACTTACAAATCCATTCGTTGTTTTCTGCAACGAAACTGAAGATACATTCGTAATTAATGGCACAAACGCAGCTGTCAAAAGCACGAAGTATTTGTTGACACAGAATGAACATTCGTGCATTGTACGAAAACAATATAAAAGAGCTACGAATATTTTGTCACAAATTAAAAAGAAACGTCTCTCTGGTAGTTGCATGAAGGACTGACAGATCCACTTTATCGACTCGAAATGTAATTGACAAAAAAGCGCAACCACATCACTATGGGATATACAAAGTGGTGGCAGAAAATATATTTTTGGTTTTTCCGCATTATTTGATAGTATTTTAGAAATTTTAGTAAAAAATTAGTCATATTTATGTATTTTCATCGCATCCGGATGGTGTAAGTAATATTTAACCCAATTATGAGCTACGTATTCCTGAACAATAAACTTGAACGTTTGTTTTTGTTTTTGGTTTTTGTGGAGATGGAAGTACCCGCCGTCTCCTAGCTAAGATCTGACCCCCGCCCCCACATTATTTAAATTTGTTATGTAAGAGTATTGTTTTATCAATTAGGTATTTTGGTGAACAATTATATGTCTACCAAACCTCCCTCCATACAAACTTATATGAGCCCCTCCCCCCTTCCTGCAAACACTTTTTGTCGTACAAATAAATCATTCAAACTAGTGGGAAGGATTATTTTTTAGTTTCCATTATTTTTACTGGACACATATCAAATTTTTTAACTTAGTTGATGCTTTGTCTCCATTTTTCATACTGAAGGGATGAATATACTACAAAATAATACATAATTTTCATTGATAAATTGTCATGATAAATTTTATTTATTAGCTTTCTCTTAAAACTCTTAAATCAAATTCACAAGCGATTCGACTCATTTTCTACAAATCATAATCCGGTTGTTCAACATCATCCATTAATTCGTCTAGTGCATTGCCTTCAGTGTTTTAATTTTCAGAGCTTTCAAGATCTTCGAATACTTAAAGTGATTTTACAACATCTGGATATTAAAGTGATACCTTCTTTCGCATTCTATTGCCTAGATTTATTGAACTTATCAAATGATCAGATGAGTTCATAGCTCGAATAAGACGTCATGTCCACACTCAGATTATTTTACGGAAATCTGTAAAGTTTTACCGAATTTTCAACAGCTGAACGTTCGGTAATCCGATTTTATGGATTTCGGTAACCGAAATCCGGTAATTTGTTTACAGACATCTTTAAAATTTTACCGAAATCCGTAAAATCTGATTATTCAGCTGTTGAGAATTCGGTAAAACTTTACAGATTTCTGTAAACAAATCTAAGTGCGTAGATTATCAACTCGTGACCTTTTCCTAGCATGATTGGTACGACATTTTCTTAGTAGTTCATGTTTGCACTCTGCTGCTTCTACAGCTAGTATGAAAGTTGGTAGTATATAAGTAAGTAGAAGGTGGGTAGTAGTTTTTAGGAAAATAAATATACCTGAGTAAGGTTGGTAGGAATTGTTAAATGGCACATGAACAGAGAATTT